>JAQFZX010000201.1:0-79510 GCA_034682405.1 Hydroisotoma schaefferi
CTTAATTCCCTGTATATAGGCCGCATTCGTTAATAATTTAGCTGCAGACTACCCTTAATTCCCTGTATATAGGCCGCATTCGTTAATAATTTAGCTGCATACTACACTTAATTCCCTGTATATAGGCCGCATTCGTTAATAATTTAGCTGCATACTACACTTAATTCCCTGTATATAGGCCGCATTCGTTAATAATTTAGCTGCAGACTACACTTAATTCCCTGTATATAGGCCGCATTCGTTAATAATTAAGCCGCAGAGTACTTAAATTCACTGTATATACGCCGCACTCGTTAATTAAGCGGCGGGGTATCTTTCACATGTTAAATATGCTTTTAAAAATATCATTTTCCATACATAAACCGCGGCGTATAGTCAGGGAATTAAGGTAATTAAAATTAAAGATAAAGCTAAAAAAATGGTCGGGTAAGTTACCACCAAGACGGGCATTCTGCTGAAAAAGAGTAGAGGCGGCTAGACCATAACCGGATGTAATCAGTCTATGGGAAATTGACGTCATCTTTAAAAAAACACACAAAAATTGTTTATTAAAAAACGCATAAAAAATCCAAACCGGACCGGCACAATTATTCTAAAATAAAAAGTAAAAAAATGTAAAATATGAGAAATATCTGACCTTTTTGAAGGGAAATACGGCCGTTCCTCCAGTTATTTCCACAGGATTCCACGGATTTTAGAAAAGTTTTGAAAAATAGACCTCGTAAAAGTTAGCATGGAACAAATTCCGGAAATGAACACCGCGCGTGAACTTTTATCGATTGCTCGTCTCACTTTTATTGTAAAATGTTGACAGAATAGAGCTTCGCGTTTACTTTGTTCATGTCTTTGATTCTGCTTTGGTGGGTGGAATACATTACAGAAGAGTTGTAGTTTTTATAATTAAGGAATAAAAAGGGATTACCACATTGGCAGAGACCTAAAGGCATCCTTTAACCGAGAATCATGTCGCCATTACCTTTGTTTAGTCGCGAACCATGTAGCCGTTCTGTTTGTCCAGCCGCGAGTCATGTAGCCATACGGTTTGTCCAGCCGTGAGTCATGTAGCCATACGGTTTGTCCAGCCGCGAATCAGGTAGCAATACAGTTTGTCCAATCGCGTGTCATGCAGCAATACAGTTTGTCCAGCCGCGAGTCACGTAGCCATACGGTTTGTCCAGCCGCGAACCCTGTAGCAATACAGTTTGTCCAGTCGCAAACCAGGTAGCAATACAGCTTGTCCAGTCGCGAGCCATGTAGCAATACAGTTTGTCCAGCCGCAAGTCATATAGCCATACGGTTTGTCCAGTCGCGAACCATGTACCAATACAGTTTGTCCAGTCGCGAACCATGCAGCAATACAGTTTGTCCAGCCGCGAACCATGTAGCAATGCAGTTTGTCCAGTCGCGAACCATGTACCAATACAGTTCGTCCAGCCGCGAACCATGTAGCCGTACGGCTTGTCCAGCCGCGAACCATGTAGCCGTACGGTTTGTCCCGCCGCGAAACATAGAGCCGTTCTGTTTGTCCAGAAGCGAACCATGTAGCAATATAGTTTGTCAGAAGAAAATGAATAAGATGTTACGGTTAAAAAGGCTGATTTCGAGTAAAAATGGTCCCAACGATTCAAAGCCAGTCATAAAGGCCTTGGACAATATAGTTGCTAGTAGGCGTACATTGGCCCAAACAGAAAAAATTAATAAGTTGTACTATCGTCCAAATAGTATTTACCAATATTTATATCAATCAATATGGTATATCACTACAAATGAACACACACCAAGTTTGACAAGTTAAGCTTACAAGCTTACAATAACGCATATGCTTATCCGATTGAGCAGTTCATTAGAGGTGGAATGAAGCCAGATACGGCTAAGGGATGCATTTACAGGCTCTTGGTAGCAGACAGAGTCATTAAAAAGCATTACTATATTTATTATCTAAGCTTCTAAGAATCAAAATTCCTCTACAATCGAAATCAAATCTCTCACTTTCTCTATCTACTTTTGCAAAAATAAAATAAATAAACCGTTTTAAACGGGCCTAACGAAGGCTTGCGTGGGGTATTGGAGGCAAGTTGAGACATTTTGTGGTGTTAGGGGAAGTGGAGACATTTGGGGTGATGGGGGCAAGAGGAGACATTTGGGGGGAGGGAAAGTTGAGACATTTTGGGATTTTGGGAACACGTGGATACATTTGGGGATTGGGGGCATCGTGAGACATTGTATGGTGTTTGGGGCACTGTGAGAAATTTTAGAGCTTGTATGAAGTCGTCTAGGTTGTGGGTACCATTTGGTAGTAGAATCTCAAACTGCCCCATATGACCTTTGCAAGGTCATAACGTTTGACCAAGGTCAGTGGGGGTGCCCAAATAGGGTCGAATGAAGTTGTTGTAGTAGTGGGTATTATTTGGTAGTGGAGTCTCACTCTGCCCCATTATGACCTTGTCAAGGTCATAACATTTGACCTGAGTGTCACGGAACAATTTTGATCATGGTTTTGAACTGCCGTAGTAAGTACCTTTCCAACGATACCATGGTTGATAGGGGTTAGCATATAGGCATTTGTTACCTTTGACCCCACCCCCCAGGGAGTGTGACCGATATGACCCATATTCAACACCAAAGTGTCTCGGGACCTCATATACCGATATTCGAAAATAGAAGCAAAAAAGTGCAACGGTTCGAAAGTTATCGCTCGGACAGACGGACGGACGGACAGACAGACGCGACGGACAGGCGGACGGACGGACGGACGAAGTGACAGAGCATTCACATAAAGGCTTTGCTACGCAAGCCTTAACAAGTAGGGGAAAGTACCACCACCATCCAAAAGCTTAGAACGGGATTCCTACTTTCATGTAAGACAACCACCATAGCCAAGCCACTTATGCTTAGAGTAGCAAAAGTAAATAAAATGTGTAAGTCTTGTAGAAACAGGGATTGGGGGACCCGGAAGAGGACAAGGTGTTTCGAATTATTCATGAGAATAGCAGCTTCTTCTTCGAAGAGAGACTCTTCAATATTTCATGTGACGAAAGGAAAGGCCGAAACCTAAACTCAACCAAGTAGAAGATGCCCGATTGCATAAACATTCCCATATCATCCCCCATACAAAAAATAATAGTAGTGGCCTATAAGCCACCAACTTATGGATCTTAAGGAACCCTAAATTCCGAAATAACGTCTCAAGGGACACAACAGGAAATCCCTGCAATCCAAAGTATCAACATTGAGGTCGACGTCACGATTCCAGAACACTTTAGAATATGAACTCTGTTTTCATAGAGTTGAATAAAAAAAACTGGAATCTACGGAAATGTTGGCCCTAATAATGATCCAACAAAGGTCGTTTCCTTGAACATATGCACTTGGATCTATCCGAGAGACCCCTTGGAATATTTTGGATATTTTTTAGAGGAAGATGTTTAGTTGACGTGACGGACGTATTTATCATGTTCATTCTACAAATCCTAGGGATTCTTTCGCATGAATATTCTCCACACCCATTCATCCTTCCGGCTTAACCTTTGTCATCCTTCTAGCGGGTGTCGTATAAGAACACACGTTGTGTCAAATGTCAAACCGGCTTCTGGATACTTATCACATCTCGAGCAGCCTATATAAATCCTGATAGCTGTACAGCAGGAGCTGAAACGGCAGGTGAATTGATAACGCGCATTACCGCGACATAGGCAAGGAGTCCCTCTGATGCTTTTTGAAACTGGGACAAGGTTTATGAAGCAAGACTGAAGTATGATAAACGCAAAGACATTCATCTCCGTTTAAACTCAGACACGATATGAATGGGTGAACTAACAAGGTGACTAATGGTCCCTACCTTTTAAAACGCTTCTGGATTCACCTTATCCATGTAGGTATAGCTACCCTAAATCCTCGCACAGACACCGCGGGTTACATGCATATAAAAAGATGCTTTGAAGCATAACATGGAAGAGAACCCGTTAATCATGTAAAGGATAGGCGTGCGGCATAATTAACGAGGCCGGTATATGGGTGAGGATTTCGACTAATACGATAAAAGGTAATGAAAGCGCATACTTGGACACGATGCATGCTTTTAAATACATGTTTTTAATGAAGCAACTTAAGTGTAACTAAATTCGGTGTACTTCTTATTAAACGCATAAAGCTGACCTTGCTAAGATCAAGATGCGAAACATCCCCTTAAAATCAAGCAATGTTAAGCACAGATAGTGACAACCGATCTCGCTCGACAACTCTTGTACTTTTGTATCTAGTTGTTGGAGAGGTTGGTAGTTGTTACAAATACTCATAACTATAACCATAATAATAATAATACTTCTCAGATAGGAGGAAGATACTTGGTCGATGATACTTTTAACGATAATGATAAGTGCATATGAAGAAATGTTTACTTTTTGAAGTGCAGCATTATCCCAGCCCGGCCCATTAACTCTTACATAACATTCTGTTCGTTTGTCTCCCTCGATAATGCTGCTCTTTCCTTACTTTTTGGCGACTTATGCTCCTTTTTGAATGCTTTTCTCCAACTAAACGGGACTATTTTTAGGTTTAGTTTTATGCCATGAGAAACTAACAATCTTGTCACTCAATAATCATAATTCTTCATTTATAAACCAATTCTACGCCGCATTATTCCACACTTTAATCAATGTCTATTGTTCAATCTCATTCGTGTTGTACGTACGGAGTTTAGACTCAACTAAATAAGATCAACTTTTCCCACAACTTGGTACAGATTAACATCTCTTTCTCTACTAACTCTTTGCATGTTCAAGATGAAAAGTCAAAAGGTTCAAAAACTTAAGGTGTCTGCTTGCTAAGGATACCAGCATTATCTCAAAATCAAAAGCTTATAACGTGAGTGAAGCAATATTAAATGGCAAATAGCATGTCATATTTTTGGGAAACAAAATACCCCTAAAATCCTCCCATAATCACATTTTTTGAGGTATCAATAATTATTGTGATTGTAATTAAAACAACACAATTTAATCTTTCACATAGAAAACTACTTTTTGATAACCAAATCTAGATACATGCCATTTAGCATATTTCTCCTGTTCACCTTAAAACCTGTTAAGTTCATGAAAAAAAAGACTTATCAACCGGATCCAGAAATAAAATTGTCCCCATGAGTATTTATAAGGAAAAGTATCCATCTTTTGTCCTCATACACTTAAAGTGAAAGTACCATCCTTTCCTACCTGTCAAAACCTCAAAACTGAAAAGTTTCAGGGAACCTTTTGACGCAAAACTATCATTTTTTCCTTTTGTAAAGAACGCAAGACAAGAACTCTGTAGACAGATCAATTGAGTTAAGGTGTTCCCAAGTGAATTTATTCCAAGTTTATCCCAACAAACGATTATATATTGCCTATTATATTTACATTTAATTTAACTTATGTAACATTTTAATCCGTCATATCTTACATCGCGCGATAACTTTCTCAGTCTCCAGGTAGTTCTGATTATAAGTAAATGCTGCCTACGACAATGCACAGGAAGGCCTCGATTTCATCTCATGTTAAAATAAATTTCGCGAGTTAAACTTAGCAAACATGACGGAATATCGTTCAGAATTACATGCGGAACGCGAGCAAAAGTATTCATAGTTAGGAGGAGGTCACCAGTAAAGTAGACCCCTTGTCCTTGACTTATCAGCCGAGCTAGATAACATTCCCAATGTTATCAAACAGTAAGAGAAAGTCTTAAGGCAATACTTTGAAATGTTATGGGCAGGTTTTACTGGTTAAAAGTACATAGTAGTTTTTTGTCTGCAGTTGTGTGTAGTCTTTCGAAAATAAGCTGAGACGGAGCAAGTGTTAAAAACAAGTAAGAAAGAGATTGAGAAAGGCCACGGAGTCATAAGGATGGATGGATGCAGGTAGTTTTGTTATATATCGAAAGAAAGATCTCATCAGAGTTGTAGCAAGGCAAAAGGGTCTGTCATTCCGAAGTTGGCTTAATCAAGAGAAATGTGCGGGTTTTATTCGGTTGTTGGATCACACACAACACACCAACAACCCGAATTACAAGTGTAACTAGAATTTAGTTCACAACCCCTGCATAAATCATACCGCAACTACAACTAAAAGAAATGAGCCTGAACTAAAGTATAAAAAACTACCAACAAAACTGTACAAAAATACGTAAAGAACCACACCAACCATTATATGTACTCTTTGTACATTTTCCAGACAATATATTACCACAAAGTTTACTCTGAGAAGAAATCCCATCCATTTATAGGAAATCGCGCATGGAATTTTTACTAAAATCTTTCAAGAAGAAGAAAGCATTTATTTGCGACTAGAAACGTCTCATTTCCGGAATAAGGGGCTTTTGTACTTTAATGAAATAAATATTGCAAAAAACTTATAAAAAACAAGGGAAAGTTTATTAAAATGTTTAGTTTTAGGCTCCAATTAAACGGCACAAAGTTGCAATTTAACGGAGTTTCAAGAATTTTTTAAACATCTCCAGAATTCCCTTTTATAACTAAACTTGCCTCAACCCGATTACTGAAGAACCTCAGAATAATCTTTGCAACAATCCCTCGCTTTATTTAACGCGTATTGGCTTTTAATCACAAAAAGGCGTAGTTAAATCACTAACTCATTACACTTAAGCACATAAAAACAGATTAAAGGGAGCCTCCGAAAAGCTAATTTCTCCTCAAAGACTCATTCACATTAGAACCATTCCTACCATTCTTTCTACCTAGCCGGGTATTTATTCCGTATAAAAAAAAGTAAAAAAGGCTGTAAAAAGCACTTGTGGCCAGCACTTAACGAATGGTTAGTTGGCTGTTGATTAGGACGATAAACCTCGGCATTAATGGACAACCAGTCAAAGCCATTATTACCTTTAAGAATAGCAAATACAATTTGTACTACTACCATTACCAGTAACACCCTACATCTGGATACTACGGGCTACCTTGTATGTACATCTTTACTTTAAATATAAATCTAACCAACAAATGGACCTACGCACCTTCAAATAGCTCAAAGATAGGGCTTCATTCCTCCCAATTTATAACGCGAAAACTTTCCCTAACTTGACATCTTTTTCTTAAAGTAGTACCTACGCTACTTTAACAAGCACACCTAACGGAAAGGAAACGTCTGTTGAGGGATTTAGTTCCGCTGTAGTTTTTATAATTCTATCCTACGAAAGAACAAGATTTATTCAAACAAGAAATGTCATTATAAGTCAAGAAATACAACCAAAAACTCCTTTTATTCAATAAAACTCCAAATCCAATAATAGTCTTAACTTTAACAAAAGAAAGCATCCCACCCACACCTAAAGCATGCATAGTCATAGTAGAATATAATACCAAAGTTCCAGAGTAAAAAAGACCAAATAAATGTGAAAAAAGCCCTACTTTATTTTCGCATACAGACCCTCCTGAAAAGGTATCCAAATCTAAAGAACTGCGTACAGACAGATAGTTTACTTTATCTAGGGCTAAAATACATGAAATAAAAAGTAAGCATACAATAAACCCCCTGAAAGTTACAGGAACAGAAGGAATATTTAGGAATTCACTGTACTCTGCTTGGAGTAGTTGTAGCTGACCAATTGTTACTGTTTCCTGGTCTTGTACAATGTATAATTTTATTTCAGAGGCAATTGTAACCCGAGTTTTAGTAGCAAAGCAAGCCAATCTGGTAAAGCCAATAAAGCCATCTTCATAAACAATACTGGGCCATTATTAGTGGAAGTGGAGTGTTATGGCTTTACTCTTCCAGCAGAAGAAAGGCCTTTACTTAATTATTACACGGGATTGCTTGAGCAAGAAGTCCAGATATTATCCTCACTTGTTCCATTTCTCCAAACCTTTACACAGTTTGAATCAGGCTTGGTCCATAAAAGTGCCCGTCCGCACTATCAAAGGTAGCTAGAGCTACCGTATTTCCCGAATAATATCCCCCTCGGGTACAACTCCATGGGTCATTTTAAAACTTAACCCTCTCTTTGGAATACTTTCCCATGGCATATCTTGGTCTGAAAATATACAGCCCCGTGAGAATTTATTCCGGCAACGAGTATATTTTATCTGGACTACGTGGCTGCATGGATAAGCAAGTTTTAGGATAACTGGAGGTAGGAGAAAGTCATCTGGACAGAACGCTATGAAATAAAGATTGTAAAGTTTCCAGGAAAACAGGTAGGTTTTCGTGAGGTTGGATTCTTATGTTCGAAAGGGGCCATTGCTTGAGGATCTTTCCTTTCAAGCTGCACTTTCATTAGAAAAAGTATTCATAGTGGCGATTGATTTGGGATTCAAATTACTCTAGCAAAATCTAAAACAATCTTGACAGGGTGGAAATCCGATTTTTGAGCTTTTCGGAACATATGGAGAAACTAAAAGGACAAGCAATGACAGTAAGACATGTAAGAAGATAGAAAAATAAACAGTTGGTACTTTCTCTAGTAAAACAGCGCGTAGGTAAAGTAGGAGGTTCTTTTGGTGTTGGTGGGTCATAGATTACCTAGATAACGTTGCAGATTTTGCAGAGATGACCTCACTCCGACCCGTAGATAGAAAGTGAGAACTCAGCTAGGAATGATTATGACTCTTATAATAATAGACGAGAGAATAGTGAAATCCTTAAGAATTATAACGAACCCTCACAGGTTTTTAAAAACCGCCTTTGTTAGACTTTATAACGCAATTGGTAAGAATATTAACCCAGCATTACAATTCTTTTGGAAACGTACGATGCTTAAAATGTGTTAATTATTCGTAAACGGCCGTCCAACCCTTTTAAAAAGACAGCAATGTATCTTCCTTTCTTTCAGAAGGTTTAATTCAAACTCCAAATTGTTAACGAATTCACAAAGAACCCCATATTGTTTAAAGATTAAGGATTTACTTTTTTTAAACCACAATGTTAATTACAGGTTCATAAAAAACCTACATTACAGTCATGTTTACCAGGAAAGTCTCTCAGAAGGACCGTCTTGTACCCAATGTTTCCAATCCGTCACAAAGACATTACTTTATCACGGTGAGATTTATTTTATATTTTGAGTTTTGTCTCAAGCTCATAAAATTATTAGCTAGGAAGGATGTGATGAAAGTTTATTGATAAGTATTAAAAATGCTTTCCAGACCAACCTACTGGTGCCCATAATATTTACCACTTTCACCTACCCTTCACCTGTACTGTGGTGTACATTTACTGTAGTCTGATAGATTAGATAGAAGATCCATGTTTTGCATTGGTTCTGTTCCATGCTCTATTTATAAAGGGATGGACTACAGGGAACAATCTGGAAAGAGTGGTTGGTAGTCAGACACACACGGAGAAAGAAAGTAGGGAATTAAATATTAATTATTATTACGACTTTCTCCACATTTTTATACCTTCCTCTTTATGTAGCCTTCTTGGCCAGTGTCTCATTAGCCAGTTCTTATTCCTTTCCTACTCTCCTCTTGGGCAATGGTCATCTCGTCCTGGTCTCTCTCACTTCCTTTTTTATATCACATTTAAGATCCACCACATCCCGATTTATGAACCTTGTTTTATAGAACTACTTGATCTTGTTCTTGAAATCTTGAGCTGATTGTATAATCTTTGCTACTCTATCCATCCATCCATCCATTCTATTCACTTCTTTTGATTGAGACCTTTCATCCTTATCTTACCAACTTCTTCAAACGTTAGTATCATTTATGGTACCATATTTATTCAACAGTTTTATCATTGGCCTTCATACGACTAGCTAGAAATGCAACTTTTGAAGAATTTCTGCATACAAAACTGGAGATTATATTTACGTTATCTGCTCTACTCTTTGGGAACATCCGGAAGCCTCTTTGTCCTACGTCGTAATTCGGAAGGTGTTTTCCTTAAAACAAAGACATAAGAGGACCTTAACTAGTTTACCAAACCAAGGTAAAGTTTAAGATTATCCTCCTACCACCCAGATGCATGCGCTTCTTTACGCTGCGATACGCTGATGAGACCAAACATAACATGTACAATTCTACCCCAGTGATAGGAAAGCACCTTCCAGTGTACTTTGTAACGGTTTGGCCTTCGATTTTTGTAGCTACTACTCTGTATAGTAACCATTGTATCAAAAGATCTATGGATAAATGTATAAAAAGGATTGAGTACATGATCCATCTGGTAGTTTCTGCTCTGGTGGTGGATGAATGAAGAGATGAGCCAAGTCATGCAAGTGGAAATGGGCCAGATTAAAGGTCCATTTCCAGTCAGGTCACACAGCGGAGAGCTAGTTGAGTCTATGAACCAAACCCCTTGAACAAACCCAACCGCACACTTACCACTACAACTACCACCCAGTTTGTTATAACCCAACTACTCCTACTCCTCCTCTAAATTCCACTTTCTCCAGCCATTTTAAAAATTGGAACTAACTTTTTATCCCATGAATCCTTACGTAACGTACGTCTACTTCACAAATCCAAAACCTCACAGACATTTGCTTTGTGTATTTTACAAACTGGATAAAAACGGCTCTTTTTATCGTATAGTGGAATTTGATAAAGTAATAAGCTTCTTCATAAAATATCGTTGCTCCGGTATACAAGTTTCTGGGTTGGATAAACGGCTTTACTCATTCTCTAGATATTATGCCCCGTTTTGCAACTTAGACATGTCTACTCCGCTCTTGTTGATTTTATTTTAGAAAATTATCAAACCGAGAAATAATTCTGAGGTTGAAAGCATCAGACAATTATCATTGTTCAACTAATTGCTAGAGGAAAAGCCTTTGTGGAAAAGTATTCAAAATATACATTTTTGGCACATCATCAGCGTTTACAAATTGGAACGACAGCTTCCCGAATTATTTCCTAGTTAAAAGCTTAAGAATTCGTATATTTATTAAACATGTAGAAAAAGCCAGCCAACGGAATATTGTTTACTGATTTACATAAACCAGTCATAAGCTCTACTCCCGTTTATTTCAAAATTAAATGACCTCTGGGGACGATCCACGATGGTGAATCTCAGTTGCTTTTACTATTAGGAATAAAGTATTACGTCGAGTAGATGAGAATTTGCGTGTCAAAACTAACGACAAGGACGACAATTCCGAAGACTTTATACTAAATGGTCTACTATTTCGGGATTTTGTATAATATGGGAAATGAAAAGAGGGATCTCTCAAGTATTTAGTGATGTTGACTCAACCGACAAACGGAAATTAAACCTATTTACCCGGGCGTAATCGAGTTGCCAAATACTACACAGAACCCACCCGGCTAAAGGCCTCCTCTTCTTCAGAATTTCTAATAATAATTCATAATCCATTCAAAAGATAGAATAAGGCGACCCGAAGATATGGGAACTCGTCAAGAAAGCTAGCTTGACCTAGGAAGGATACTCACACAAATTCTTGATTACTTTTCTCCCTCATCCTTAACCCAATTGACCAAAGAAATCGTAATTATGTTCTTGCATAATTTGCTTTTGCAGAAACTTTATTAATCTTCCATGTGAAAGTCCGTGAATGCTGTAGCTTGCAGGAAACTCCCACGTAGATGTATTGTACAGAAGTGTATAGGTTAATGCAAGTAATTTATGGTAAATGGTAATGTTCACAGCCCTGAGGGTCATGAGTTAAGGGTATTTAGAGCTCAGCAATGCGATGCTGTATCCGGGTAGAAGGAAGAAAGGGTCGCAAATGCCAATATATGAATAAAGACATAAAGTACGAGCCAAATGTTTGATATGGCAGGTGAAAAAAAACATTGTTTGCTTAAATACGGTACCCGGTTAGAGTTACTTTGTATTACTTGTTGTAATTAGTATAAATATTAATTAATAAGTAGCGACAGTAAAACGCTTGTGCAATTGAATTCTAACTTGACGAAAAATGCCCATAAAGTAAATACATTTGCCTTTCCGCAAATGTGGATTACTTCGGTAAAGAATAAAGATACTGAATTATGATTGAGAAATAGTTGTAGCGTGCGTGTGGTTGCAGTTGTAATCACTTTCAACTTACTGCTAAATTGTCAACTTACCTTTGCACTTTAGTGCTAATCTAAAAACCCAATAAAATACTAAAAGTGTTGGCTCGATCATCCATATAAAAATATTATATACTGCACAGTGACAGTGCTAAGAAAAGTAAGGGTCAAGTCACCACGGAATGGACACAATATAAACCGGAACTGAAGATTAACGTCTTCCCAACTTCTCTTCAACTCCATCCAGGATACGAAAAGCCGTTGAAGCAACCACTATCCAGATTCTTGGATACAAAACCTCCTTAAAAAACGAGGTCAGGAACGGAATCCAAGGTAGAAATAAGGTGATGATCGTATACGTGTGTGTGGTTGTGTGTTAAAAGGTGGTTTTGTAGCTATAAAGGCCCCCCCAAGGGAGTGTGTGGGGTCAGCGAAATTGTCACTTCTTAACTGATTTCATTAACCACGAAAGATAACATTTCGATCATTAATTTCAATTTGTCAAGACGTTTCCCATTCCCCTTGGATTCCTTCTCGACCAACCGGAGATCGGAGATCGGACCGAGGTTACTTACATCGTTCAGCAGGAGTCGGATATTTACTTTTAGCTTGAGATGGTCTCCATCCAGATTTAACCTACCATTTTTTATTACCACGTATAAAAAATAGCTATGTAAACCTTTTATTTGCCGGTTGCAATCTCCTCAAGGTGCTTTACTTTTGAGAACATTGCGATTATTGACTTTAAACACAGGCTAGCAGTAGCAAGGTTGAAGCCAATGGTGATTAGTTCATGAGATTGAATCTTGATTCAATTTCCTGTATGGTTGTCTCGCAACCCTAACTCATATCGTCCAAGGGTCTTCATAATTATAGGACTCATTGAAAAAATAGAATAGGATAGAATATACAATTTTTTAACCGAACCTTCCTTACAAACTGTCCTTAATAGCTTCTACATGGAGGTGAAGTAAACCCGAGTGTTGAGGGTTTCATGCACAACAGTCAGCAGAGCTTGGCAAGTCATTTTACAATTTTACAGTGCCCATCTTGAACCTTTTGAACAAAAGACTTAACCTGTGTCTAAGATACAGATCTTCTCAAAAAACCCAAGAAGGATTAAACCCTTTTAACCCGTGTAAAACGCCTCCATCAGGGTTTCGCAAAACCTTCATAAACAAAACCTTCAAAACCTCCATGAATTAGTTTTGGAATCCAATTCCACCGAATCCCCAACCCTCCTCCACCATTGACCCTAAGTAGCCTACTACTAATGTGATTTATTATAAAATAAAACACCTCCCCATTTCCCCAGCTTTTGTCAAAATTCTCCAAACTGCAGAGACAAAGATCGTAAAGTTATCTGGGATTATCCTAGAAAATCCCATTGTGGTGGTGAGAGAGATAGCATAAGCCAAACGTGGATAAACGATTTTAAAAAGTGGTCATGTCGTCGGGTGTAATTTTTGTGGTTAGCATCCCTGTCTCTTTTTAAGTAGGAGAAAGTTGGCTCGGGTGTTGGTGGTGGGGATATCATGGACATAAGAGGATGAAATTGGGGGGAAGGAACGTCTAAGTGGATGGAAAAGATGAGCCCAAAAAAAAAGTGGATTTTATTTTAGTTTAAGAAGGGAAGAGATGGGTGTTTTACAATATTCATCCCGTGTCCGTGCCATCCGGGTTTCTTATAGACTTCACTCCCGAGTTGTACCTACACCGTTTTATAAATCCCCAATACTACGTCGTCTTCTTACAAGTTGTAGTAAAATAAAATAATACGTAGCAAAGAGAAGAGTAAGTACGTCGGTGGGTCTCTAGAAGTAGTTGCTTATTGCCTTGGACGTGAGCCGAATTCAAAGTCCCTTTCAACTCTGATGAGATTTCCTCTACCCTAGTCCCCCGCCCCCAAGTACCCTTAAATACTCTCTAACCTTTTTATACCCATTTAATTCACCGGGATCCTATTCTTACCAAACTTTAAATCTACTTCCGCATCCAAACATAAAGGAAACCTTTCCATTTCACGTTTTTAGTTGTTAAAAATGCAATGAAAATGTTTGATAAAGACATGATTAAGCTGGCTAAGAATTATAAACCTAGAAAAATTAATTGTACGCTAATTTCAGACCAAATTAGCTATTTCAACCTTCAAGTAAGATAGCTACCAGTACTCGAAAACTGTACGGGGACTATAATTTCCAAAAAATACGTGAAAAGATAAAGTAAATTTACACAGTAAAAATACGAAAGAAGTTGCAGCATTATTGAGGCTGCTTATAAGATCTGGTCCAGCTAAAATCACCCACACTCAATTATTCATTGGCATCCAACACTTATTTCGCCTACGGTTTCTTACCAAACCTATCCATCCTCCATTACAATATACCAAGATTATTATAGCAACACTCACATCCTAACCTGGAGTTTCCTTCGGGTTGGACGCTAAGAATTTCGAATCGGATTAAAGGGTAATCCAACCAGCCAGTCTTACAGACCAACCTAACGTAACGTCTAGATCAGATCATGGATGGACATCAATAACTCTAAAACTGCTTTTTTCATCAAGCCACGCAATATAAATTTTATGTCGAAATTTCAGAATTTTATCAACTTTTCAGATAAAAGATTGAATGACGCTTGAAACGCTGCGGTGGCCTTACTTTTCCGTACTTTTACCAACATATTGCGTGTAGGACCATGGAAAGTGGCAGAATACTACATTTTGACTAAAAATGAAATAGTAAAATCGTACAATTAACGGCAAATAGTCTTCTACTTTATTTTGTTCCATTTTTTATAATTTAAATTTCTACAAGACTAAATAATTTGAAATAAATACATCTATTCTTACACAAGGTGATATATGAGTAGACTAGAGTAATATAATATAATGTAGCCGTAACTAAATGAATATTCAATGATACTTTTTTATTACGCTTTATAAGATAAAGACATTCAGGGAATGGTGGGTGTCGAAGTGGTGAGCTGGGGCGTGAGGTTAGGAGGTTACATATTAAGTTACGTTTTTATTTTAATTCCAACGAATACAGAAGGACAGATTATTATTATTTATACAGTTTTATTTATAAATTTACAATTAGGTAACTATAATGCATGCAAGGGAAAGGGATTCGGAAGCTATTTATTTTAGCATATTTGGCATAAAATAATTGATTAAATAGACGAATCAAGCAACGTACGCCGCTCGGCTCCGCTGTATTAATTACGTATAGATGTATTCATATAATTAATAAACTACGGGTGAATCTATCCCCCTAAAATTATTTACCTTTATTCCAGTAAAACATCCCATTTTGCTGATAACGTTCTCTGAGAAAAGATATGATGCGTTTTGCTAAAAGAAATATTTATTTCCCCAAAAAAGACGATCAGCATTAAGATTTACGTGGATTTTACAAGATTTACGTGGATTTCACAATAAATTAAATTTCAAAACCCAGAAAAATTCTATCTAATCTTAGTTTCTAAACAGTAAAAATGTGACGATCAGTCGGCAGTTAATTTGCTTTCCTTATGATTGTTGATTCCCAGCATTTCTATAGTTATGTCCATATAATATGGAGCACTGGAGGAGCACACAAAGCATATCATTCATCTGCTGTTGTGTATTGTTACTATTTTACCTACAGCTTATCAATGATAAGCACTACCCTTAGCCTTATTATTACCATTTAATCTTTTTAAATACTATTACCGCAAACTCTGGAATAAAAGTCGTACTTTATCCATGAAAAAAGATTGGTTAGCATTGGAAAACTCTATGAAGTATATGAAAGATATAATACGAATCCTGTCATAAAGGGGGCGGCTAATAGTCGGGGAATTATGGTAGTGACTTTCAGCAAAACTCAATCCGCTTTAATTTTTCCGTGCAAAAAGTGCCTGCAGGGAAGAAGTAGCATTTATTAGACTTAAATATTCATTTACACTTCAATGTTGGTTAGAATTGAGTCAGTTGTCAATTACTTTTCTTATGCAATTCCCATTCTATCCGAATTCCATCACTTTCTATAGCTTTTGTGTGCATTTCTAGCCACTACGAATTGATTAATCTTCCGGTTTCACTCTCCGCTCCTGCAGAAATCTGTTGAATTTTTGTAGATATCCGCAGCTCATATGGGAGAATGCAGTTGGAGTTGTTTGGGATAAATAAGTTAGCACACTTTCATTAATTATTCACCATTTGATTTGGAGGAATCGATTTGAGGGTTCTTCTAAAAGTAGATCTGCTTTTGTAAACTTATTATACTCATTCTCAGTAAAAGCATCTTACAACAAGACTAGCCAGTTCTCTGCTCTTTCTTACGGATTTATAAAAAGTATTTCAGAATGTTACAAATCTAATTTTAAAATTGCTATCTTAGAATCATGAATTATATTATAGATTCAGATGATCCATTCCAATTGCCAATTGCTGACAGATTCCACACTTATTGATGTTCCTGTTGTAAAGTTACAAATATATTTTAATTGTTGTTCAAAATGAACGCATCTCTGCCCAATCCAGCCTATTTCCAATGTCTTGGCAGTTTGATGAACTCATCGTACGTCTTTGCAACCCCACCGTTCTGTTGATGTTGTTGAATGTTTAGTGAAGATGTAATGTTTCAAGTTTATAATTTGGCACAACTAGATTTCTATCCACTGTCGTCACTTTAATGTAGCGTTTTACAACTTTTTTTTACCAAGTACGTATTAGATTGTCTCTTCTCTTTGGGAGTTTTCTAAAGTCACATCAATACATCTTTTATAAGTAGAATTATACCTAACTTTAAGATAATCCTGGAGCCGTGCTTTGCTTTGCGTTCACTTAAACCAAATTGTACTTAGAAATTGAGCTATTTACGGATCAGATTTAATGCCAACCATAAGTCCATGGTATGAGCGACGCTACAAGCACGCCAGTTAACTTTTTGTTGTCAGTTGCATGAATAACCCCCCAAATGACCCTTCCATCACTCACTAAAACCCTTATCTTGAGTGCAATCAAGCCGATCCGATTATTTTTAATTGTTTGCTGCTCATCTATTGCAAATTTATATACTGAAAATATTTTTCTTGCGATCAAAAATGAAACGAATAAAATAAACCCTCTTGCTATTAAATATTACAATAATATAATCATCCATCCACGTGGCTTATAAACGCCCCCTTATCATTGTAATAAATAATTCACTAGCCCAGTATATAAATAAATACCTGGTAAAGGAATGCATAACACTTTGTATAGTGAAGACAAACATTATAGAAGATGTGTACTGGGTGGTTCTGTGGTTCTTTGTTAATAGGATTCAATCAAGGGAGTGGAGGAGCTAATTAGCAACCGTTGTTTTAACTTGACTTGAGCCTTGTTGATGCAAATTAGATATAACAACAACTACCTTCAAACTCACTTACAACACGAATACATACACAAACTTTCACGTCACATTAGGAGAGGGAACCATGCAACGGATGATGAAACGGTAAAAACCGCACGGACCACAACCTCCACAAATGGTCCACTTGTCGTCGCCGAGTTGACGTTGAATGAAACCTGACTATTTTGTAATTTACACTTCTCATAGTCCACGTCCTTTGCTATAATTAAATATAACTGAGGGATATACCGCCCGCATTATTCCTCCAGCCTTTGCAGCTCGTTGGTGGTGTTTTGCGTGTAAACCTATTAAAAACAAATCTAGTGCAGGCGACGGATTTGAAACTTTCTCCAACTAACGCCCACCAACGTCGTCAGTTGAGAGTGACACAGACCAATGACGTTGGCTGAGTGACATTGAAACTTTTAATAATGCTACAACGACAACCAACATTTTACAATTTATTATAATTATTTCCTATTTCCTGTTCGAGTTCCCATCTTTAGTTATCTTCTGCTTGAAAACAAAGGAACATCCGCATCAATCAGCCTATTTCTAATCGTAATTAAATACTAAACTACAGTAGCAATCTACTCTGTATCATCTCAAAGAAAACATTTCAAACTTTTCCAAATAGGCAATGGGCGTCCGTAAAACTTGAACGGGATTTCGAAACTAGATTCTAACGCATAAAAAGCAAGCGGGATGAAGTTGAGATAAGCCACACGGCATGCAGATTAGGATTTTGACTTCTGCGACTTTTTACCTAAATTCGAAGCTAATTTTCTGCCCCTGCCGCTAATCTAATTCCGTTAGTTCCTTCCTTACTTACAATAGGAGCTTTAATATTTGCTCATAATCTTCTGCTAATTACTGCGCCCATTCTTGGATCTGGTTTGGCTTACTTTGCACATTACTGAAGATAATTCTATGTAGACTCTCCAAGATAGATTTGATCAGTCCAGACAACCCGGGTATTTCATGGTCGTGAAGATTTGGAGTGTATATCGGTGGATGATCGCTTTGTTAGCTCTAATTATTATAAAACCCGGGATGAGAAGTGAATGAATTTCCAGCCGAGTAGAGCAGCGATGAGGGGAGTCAGGTAAGTTAGTGTAGCTCGCCAGCTTAGCGTCCTCCCGTGGGACCAACCGCATACAGAACCTGATCCGTCCAAACAAACCAGGGAAAGAATCAGACAATCATCCGATAACTAAATACACAAAGTTAACCCAAAATCTTCTACTCTACAATCACAAATCCATCATTAATTATACTAAACCCTCAAAGGGTCAAGGATCACATTTATTTAATGCCACATTTTCTCAATAAGCTCCCATCATTAACCCCAAGTCCGCCTGCTCGATTCATGCGGTTTGCAGGTGAAAGTAGAACGGTAACGGTATAAAATGTACCGCAATACATCCCAAATGTAAGTATGACTACTACATAGCTATAGTAGGAATAAAATGGATTACCGGCCGCAGCAGAGTCAGTGGGGGTGTCCATGGGTGGGGCTCTGATGGACCCCCCACCACCCGAAGACTGACCATTGTTACTCCAAGAAGATCCATCCGTAGATACTCTATTTGTTCGCCCTTTCTTGTCATCCCCCTTTTCTTTAGTTCGACCACCCTCATCCGTCTTGCCTGCGTGAGTAAGTCGGACCACGCCCACCGGCTCTGTAATAATATCATAAGTAGGAATAAGCTTCGCTACAGATAATCTTCTTAACAAAGGGATTTCACTCATTATTTCCCATCAAACAGAAGTGCATCCAGTGGAACACCCCTTACAACTGCATCCACAAACATTTATATCTCTTCTCGTCCCATTAGAATCATAATCATCACATCAACGGCAAATAATAGTAAATCTGGATCTTCTAGATCCTCATATTTTCATCTTATCATCTAACCCATGTTAGTATAGAGCCCCTAATGCGTATTTTCCTGTTTAAAGTCCCCCTGGGCCATTACTTTTCCAAGACAGGGTAACCTAAATAAATGGGAGGTTCGGAGTGAGGATAGTGGATGAATTGATGGAAGCGGTTTAAGTTCGTTTCCAACAAAGCATTCATTTCATTTCACCAAAGTTTTAAAAATGTAGAGGGACGTTAAATTAATTTAAGGGACGATATGTTTTGTACTTTAAGTCTAAAACGCAACTCTCAACCAACCAGGGTGAACTTTAAAGGTTGTTCTTAACATTGCAGAGTATAATAGATGACTCAATAGGTAGTGTGCAGTTGTCCCATCATGTCAACCCTTGGTTGTCCTTCCGTCAAGATGTCATTAATAATTCTGCCCTACTAAAACTCAAGAAATGGGGGAAGATTCAGAGGACAATCCGCCCACCCAGACTAGAAGCTTTTAGGAGATTTTGATGCCATACACACAATTAGACTTACTCTTATCTATCTCTCTATCTGGTTTTGTAAGCAAAGTACGTGGTTGGCATCAAGCTGCTAAATAACCAAGTAGCTGTAACTTATTAACAGCCAAGACCAGGGTAAAAAGTCAGTTCATTTGCATTCACTGACTGCATTATGCATGGAAATTAGTTGGGATCTTTAAATGAATAATCAATGCATACCCCTTTTTAAATGGGGAAAATAACAACGGCCAACTATGGATAATTGACAGATTTAGTTACAATAATGTAATAACCTTCCCTTAACAAACCTGCTAAAACCTTTCTCTATTCTATAGTATTATGGGCTATGCTTATGCAAGAAGATTAAATCGGAATTCAAAGGTGTGATTTACAAGAAGTGCTTTGCATGAATATGAAATAAGGAAGGAATTCCAGTCTAATTACTCCATCCAGACCGTTTTAAAATCCCAATATGCAAAGGTTAAGTAGCTAATAAAATTACTGAATACTGTTCTTAAAATGGACAATTTTACTAAGTGAAAAATGGCAATAAAACTACTTTTAAAATACAAAAGATTCCTTCCAAACGTAAACTAATTTTGGCCATAATTTCCAAAAAAAAGCTTGATAATAATAAAAGAGTGGATATTATTGTTAGAATACGTCCGTAAAAGGTGTTCCTACCCTGAATGTCTGTGACAGTAAGAAGTTGGTAGTAAAAACGGCTAGAAATGTTAGTATATAAAGCTGCAAGGATATTAAGAGTAGGACGGAGAGTGAAAGTCAAAAAGTGAAAGGCTCCGTTTGTTCCGGTCTGACTCAATGAATCATCATCAAAGTTGATCTTTCTTCCCATTTATTCCTTATTCTACCTGCAACTCATTCATATCCCATTATCATCCTCATCAACATCATCATCCTATTATCATCATTATCAAAAAGGAGGAGAGGGTAGGGTAGTAGTGAGGCCTATAAGGATGATGAAAAGGGATGAGATGAAGTGGAGACTAACAAGATGGGAATTTGCTCCGCAGCAGATTCACCCAAATTTCTACAAATGTAATAATCATAAATGAATGTCATCTCTTCCCTTTAATAAAAGCCGTCACGTCCCTTTACCAGCCTCACGTACCTCCAACTAAACTAGCATCACTAACTCTACTACATATACTTCATCATAATCATACCAACACTACAATTCAAACCCTTTCTTATCATCCACAACAGAAAGGAGGGACGTTTTTTGGATTATGGTAGGTTACCCGAACTCCTCGTCCATATTCCGCCCTCGTTAATTATCCCGCACGTCTATCCTTTACATCTTAAAAGGGGTACCTCTCCTATGTTAAATATGCTTCAAATGACCTTTTTTATACATGTAAGCCGCGGTGTTTAGGCGAGGATTTAGGGTAGTTAGTACTCTACATTCTTGCCCATACCCCGTACTCGTTAATTATGCCGCACGTCTATCCTTTACATCTTTAAAAATGTACCTCTCCCATGTTAAATATGCTTCAAAGGACCTTTTTTATGCATATAGCCCGCGGTGTCTGGGCGAGGATTTAGGGTACTATAACTATACTATGTAGTAGTAGTAGTAGTAGTAGTAGTAGTAGAAACAAGAAACTAAACAACCTGACTGGCTCTGTGCCATATTTTATTGCTATTTACTACTCTACAAATTATTCCTAGGCCCTTTTTCCATCCAATTGATTTAACTTTTTGTAAAAAACAGTAAAGTAGGCCAACAAACATGAAGGTTTTGCCTACCAATTGAATTTATATTGAAATTTTCAAAATAAAAGTTAATTTGTTATTTAAAGTGTTGCTTTATCCAATGTTTGCTAAATTCCATGGCTTTTATTCCCCTTCATATTGCAACAGCTTCAAAACAACAATCCTAAACACTAATTGTGGGAGGATGTTTCAAACTATTTACAAAATGGTGGGCAATGTTAATTGTGTTGTGGGCAAATTTACTACAACGCAACGTACTAAAATGGTCTGGATCTCTGTTTTATGCGGCTTTGTTGGAGTTATCGAGAATATAATAATAATAATGATAATAATAATATAGTTGGATGAAGTAGAACTGATGATGATCTGATGTCATTTGGTCCCTTTAGACTAATCTCTAATCTGTCTCTTTTCAACAACGCCAACTTTCAACACAAATTATAATCTCTCCCATTTAGTTCTCTACTTGATGAGTCTCCTAGTGTTGAGCATATGTGATGATGATGCGACTCAATCTCTTTGTACTGTCTCTGTGTCTTGTCTACTCAGATTTAGATTTTATTGCTGGAAATATGTGCTCATAATTTCCATTCATTTTATGGAAGGCTGGTGGATACAAAATTAACGGGAAACAGACCATTTCAACGGACTAATTTCATTAAAACACTCAACACACAAATGAGCAGACGTCTACTCGTTTTTTGGTTTGCCTATTTTCTAAATTAATGTTTTCTGAGCCAGTAACTTCACATGTGCTATTTATTTACACTAAAATAATCAAAACAAGTCAGTCAACCTATTCAGTTTTATAAGAAACATGTTGTTAAGAACGGAGAGATTTTGAGAATACCTTTGGTTTAATTTATGAAGATTGTTCCACCTATTTTTTCCAAGATATTCTTGAAATCCCTAATAGTCTTCTAATAATAAAAAGTGGTAGATGTGTGGCATATTTGGCACGGTCAGTTGTGCTCAAAGCAATGCGTAGATATGCACGAATTATGTTAAATGAAGGGCGCTTTATACTGACGTCTGACACTGTGTGTTTCCTTTGATAATTCCATGTGAAATGCTTCAGCTAAATTCAGAAAGTTTGGCTAGCATAAAGAAAATGTGTAGGGTTGTATGGTGAACAATTGTAATGAGATTATGACGCAAATAAAACATGTTGTGTTCCACATTATGGAGAAATTAACACTGACTATGTGAAATCCTTTGGGTTTGGTTCTTTGCGTCGTTTCATTTGCATGTTAATTTATACACCCGTCCATGAATAGTTTGGCAGATGTAGATAATTATAATGTAATAATTTTAAATATCAACTTCTTAAATCTTGGGAGGCATACATATATATCCCTCTTTTTTTAAATACACATTTTAGCTTTTTCCACGTTTAAAAAATCTGACCAAGATATTAAACCTCCGACCAAGGCTCGGACGTTAACCCAGTCATTACTTGTTGAAATCATTATTCCATCAAACTTTTCAACAGCCAAGAAAGTCCGAAGGGAAGGTATAGGTATTTTTCCCTAAATACTTTCTCTTCAGAACAGTTTTTCAAAGGAGAGTTTCAATCGAAATACAATTTAACGAATAATGGAAGGTAACCTTGGTCCAGAACTAAATGACCGGAATAAGCAAAAGATATGTTTAACTTTTTCGTCCAAAAATACACAAGTTTTTCATCCTTTATTTCACTTTTCCTTTGCTGAAAAACCTCGTCCTCCACTTCCTATCTTTTACAGTTAGTTTACGATGTACGTTTAATAATATCTACGTATTCCATTCATCCCAGAATGAATGGAGCTGACATGAACGGAGAAAAATATCCTCTATATCACTTTTAATTCAGAGATTTTTTTAGATGTCTGACGTAGAAGCTGATTTTGAGAACGATTTCTCGAAAATTAATGCAGCCTTTGCAATTTCTTTTCAATCTCGCTAATTTGTGTCATTTCTGGGATTCTTTTACTTGAAAAGGTTGATTTTCTTAGGTAAACGAGCATCCTACTGATGTGGGACACTAACTTCCCAACTGCACGTTTCACCTTTGAATTGATGCATGCATGGGAGTTTTTCTCAAGAATCCTATAGACGTTTTTGGCTACTTTATTTATTTACGAAAAAGTAAAAGTTTTGCCCCAAATCGGCAGTTTGATTAAATTTATTATTGCTGGAAAATATAGTCCATTTCCCATAAAAACTGACTGATTAAGAGTGCAGATGATGCTTTAAGGTGCAAAGCCCCAAATAAATGTTAAAGCTGCAACGCTGCGCTACAGAAAAACAAAACTGATCACTCACCGTTTTTATTTTTAACCTCAGTAGCTCTAGGAGGGACAGATGGAAGGGGAATTTCTGCAAGTTTAAAAGTGTCCAGCATTAATTTAACATTTAAAGAGTAAAGAATAATACCAAAATACCGTTTGATTCTCAATAGTCTCCTACCATAAAGTCGAATAGAGCCTTCAGTTTCCCCAAGTGAGTTTTTGGATAAGCATTTATACTTGCCAAAGTCCCTGTCCTTCAGGTCCTTCACCGTGAGTCTCATATGCGTCCTGAAGTTATTCTCTACAATCTCCGTGTGATGCTTCACCCCCGTTAGGATCATTGTGTTTTCATAAACCCAGTAGGAAATTGCTCTTGGAAACGCTTCCGTGTGGCATTCTAACGTTACGTTAGTACCCTTTGGAGCTCCTACTAGTTGATTTGGCACCCAGATCATTGGTGAAACTGCGAGAAAAAATATTAAATAACATTCACAAATCAATCCGCCACTCCCGAAGATTTTTATTCATAAATCCGGGTAGAATTCGGGGTTGAAAACTTATCATAGTCGGCCTACCTTAGGTCTTGTCTTGGGTCTTTGTACGTTTTTAACGCATTCAGAAATACCCGAGGAAAATATCAGCTAAATGTGCATTTCTAATGCAACCAGGCACTCGGGGCTTTGAGAATAAAAAATCCAGGCATTTAGCTCTAAAAAATAATAACTAAATGAAAGTGCATCCCCTTAATACAACCTACAACAACTATATAATTCAATGCGATTTTGTGGGCCAATTTTAGCATAAAATTAAAAAAGTGAAAGGGGCTACTACTGGAAATATAAAGAACAGTTTTTTTCACCCTTCTTATGTCGAATTTTTACAAGTTAGTACTTTCTCCACGTTCCTATTGTTTTTCTAACTTGTGAATTGTGGTTTGTACCGTAGCCCGTACCCCATACCCCCTATTTAAATCAAATATCCTTAAAAAGGAATGTAGTAAAGTTAAGCATATTCCTTGCACCTTAAACAAGCACCTTTCTCCAGCATCTCACGTTTGTTTCCTGCTTTGTATTCTCACCTTGGACAAAAGAGATTTGTAGAAATGGGATTGAAGAGGACCGTGATCGGATATTAGATTCATATCCTTTTCAAATGGAGCTAACCAGGGATGAAATACGATTTCCTCGAACCTTTACCACCCCATTATCATCCCCAACCCTACACTTTATTATTATACGGTAGGAGGACTAAGCAATCCTGAATGAAAAAACTAAAGCCGTCCTCCAACCTTTTGTGGGAAGCCGCTTGAGGAAATCCCTTATAAATATGTTGATGATGGCTGGAAAAGTGATGCGTTGATGCTGATGCTACGGGGGAATTGTCAGAATCTAAATCTGTAGAGAAAAGACCAATTGGTTTATTCATAAGAACAAACAGGTATAGGTCTGACTCAGGGAATATAATATAAATATATAAAAAAGACAACTTTCAAAGAAATGGTTGGGTTGGAAGCCCAGGAAATCTTTGTACAACCCAACACATCCCCCCTTACCATGTTCCACCCAAAGTCAAGGGATCAAGGCTGTAAAATACACTAGGATCTCTGATTTCCAACCAGAAACAAAACTGACAGATTGGATAAACCTAACTTTACAGGTGTCAGTGACAAAGTTCATATTATAAAAAATCTTCCCCAGTTGCCAGTTGGGTTGGGGTTACAGGCTTATACTAAGTGGAAGAACGTCCTAACATTTCCTACAAATAATGAACACTTCATAAAATGGTCCACTACGGAGTATTTTTTAATGAAAAATATGCTCTAATCTAAAGTAGGTCCTAATTCTAGTCAAGTCTCCAAACTACAACCTTAGAGGTATCTCACTTAGAAGTTTAAAAACACTACAAGTTCTGAACAGCTTACACTTACTCTAGCATATGAAATGCACTGCCTAATAGTTTGTTGGAGTTATTATCACGGAGTACGCACTCATTCATAACAATAGGAAATGCATGGTATCTAATAGTAGTGGATCACCCTACAAAAGAGACTACGGTAAAAGCTACCCATACAAGGTTTATAATACTTTACAGAGAGAAAGTCTGCTTTAGTTGAGTTATTTGTATGAAGGTTGATCAAGACAAATGATTGGGTTCCTCCACCCTCTCATTCATCCGTCCATCTCATGAACAACTATCATAAGAACCACCAACGAACCCCATGCTGCTCTTACTATATCATTATATATATCCATCCCATGTTATTCGGCTGCAGAATACGAATCCATCAATAAATAAATGTTAGCAAGAAATCTGAGGAAAGTACAATATACCACATTACAGAGTCCCAACTATACCTTCTTGTAGAGCAGAAAGTAAATAAATAAATATCTCAAATTCACTCCATCCTGAAAAGCTACCAGGACAAGCCAGGCAGAGGTTTTCATCAGGAATCAAAGTGTTGGATAGTTTAGGGGTTGGGGTTGCTAAATACTGAATATTATTGCTTTGCTATTGAGGATAGATTCGATTCTATAGCTGGAACATTAGAGTATAGAATAGAGTATTTAAATATAATATTCTATACTCTAAGGCTGGAACCGTCTAAAAATCCCAAATTAGAATACTTAGAACCTTTTAAAACTATTCAAACCCTAAATTATCCAAGTTACTACTCCCGACAAGGATGTAAAGGAATCCCCTGAGCCGATAATGTTTTTTTCGCTAGTCATTCATCGAATTATCACTTTCTTCCAGGAAAACATTCCCTGACCTGTTATGATGAATGAGCTATTTCTGGAAATCTAGTCGATCTAATTCCATAGTTTTTACAATATATTTTCGAGCCGTGACCCTCATCATAATTGATAAAACATTTGTTGATAAATGTTTTGAAATATTCATCAAAATCCCATTAAATTGCTTGCTTATTAACTGGAGAATTCCATAAAATGCGAAATTCTAGTAAACTATTGTTAAAATATGTAGAAAACTTACATTCGACATCGACGATGATCCGCTTAGAGACAGAAGGAGGAACCCCATTTGATGCGATGCATAAATAAGCTCCCATCTCCAACCGACTTATCTTGAATAAATGCAGTCTCTCCCCCTCCGACACGTTCACTAAATAAATAAGAAATTATTTATTAATTAATAACAAACTTTTAATCCCTTTACTCTTTTAATCCTGTTGACTCTCTTAAGTTCTGCCAAGTAGATGGATGCATTTTACATTTCATTTCCCCCAAGAGACCATGCATCTCTCCAGTTCATTTAAACATTTCTAAAGGGGGTTCGAATAATAATAAAAGTCACATGCGATGCGATAGGTAATTTTATTACGATTGTGTATTTTTTATCCCGTTTATTCAACAAAGAGTTTCAAAGGGTGGAGGATCTCACATGGCAAACCAAATGTTGACTTTCTATTTCACCAATCCAATTAAACAATTACTACTCATTCATCCAGGAACTAAAGGCCTCACTTCCATTCCCTGTTGAGCTAGTAAGATCTTTTAGTATTTGACAGGATAAGAAAGGAAACCATACAGCATCCCTATTCAGCTACAAGCCGCTCTTAATTTACACGGAAGCTGAAACAGTGGTTGGATTCTAAAATATGTACTTTTAGACTGTTCTTGATGGTCAATTTAACTTTCAGTGACAGTTTAAAAAGGTATAGAAAGCTTTCGAAACAAGTTACAGCCACACACGATCATTTATTCAACGGACTGAATGCGGCTTGTAAGCAAAATAACTAGCTGCATTACATTACCATCGAATACATAACATGACGCACATCCGTGCAAGTTCTGACTCAAGAGAGCAGATCTGATAAGATATTTTTATTCCTGGTTGATAACAAAGGGGAATAAAATTGTCATAGGGGGGAATAAATGATAAATTAAATAAATTCAGTTCATTTGATCCAAAGAACGGAGAGGGAAATATCTCTTGGCTCATAAATTCCCCATGTCCAGCACGTGCTTCTTCATTCAACGTTATTTCATTCCCGTTTATGTCATCCTCCTCCTTCCCGTTTTTGTTAAATGGTTAAATAAACCCTTGAAAAATATATTTATAATAAATATCACCATCAGCAAAGGAGAGATAGGAATATTTTGGACACACTTATCTACCCTCGGCTCATCCGCCTCTTCACCACTGCTTTATTTCCATGTTTTAGTTGAAAAACCTCTATAAAATTAATACCTAGAGAGAGGATGCTTGCTTTCTCTATTCGGCCTACATCATAATTTTGTTCAACCAAGGTTTCTCTGGTGAAAGGATATGCGGAGGAATAATAAATAAAATCTTTATGTTTTTCCTCCTAAAGCTGACTATTTTCAACCTAAAATGCTTTAATATTTGTTCAATCTATTTGAATAAGTTTTATGCTCTTTCCTTTTGCTATTGCATTGCACAATCCTTTGATATTTCCATTAATTCAATCACACGGCTAAACTAAATTTAAACTTACAATATTCTCAAGATTTGCAGTCTGTGAAAAAACGACTTGCAGGATCCTTCTTCCCATCATAATAGGTCAAATTTTAATATATTTCCGAAATAAAACAGAGGAAGTATTGGACAGCATCGACAAAAACAGGTTTAGGGTTTTAGGATAGTAATTTGATTAGTGTTTATTTCAACACGTATTCCATTGATTGATCTTTTCTCCAAAAGTAAGACGATTGTTGGCTCATTTCTTATTTCAACATCAAACTAAAGACTGAACAACAACGTCAGGATACTATTACTATAAAACAAGTGAAGCATACCAAAGAGGGTAACATCCATTTGTACAAAATAGTATCACACACGTTTATAGTTTTATTTAGTTGTTGCTTAACATAAGAGTAAATCCCCTGTTGTGATGTGAATGTGAATACATTATAGAATGAAGAAGAGGAGATAAGAAGAGATGGAATAAATATAACCATGCATTGCATTTGTCTCTCAGGGACGAATAAACATTTATTGATACAGGCAAATGAGATCAATTTATACGGGGCGGAAGGGGGTTTAAGCCGTTAGTCAACCGAGATAATTTTACCATCTTTATGAGAATGAACTAAAACAACAAGGAACAGCCCATCCAATTGCCATCGAATCGTTGGGGGAATCCCCTCAGTTCTGGTATAAAGTGTCATCCAAAATAGCAATAATAGTTGAGGACAATCGTCGTACGGGATTTCCTATACCTCCTCAATGTATCTATCTATGTAGCCGATCTATTAACAAGATTAAACTAACAGGGGCAGTTAATACAACTGCACAGAATAAAAGTAGCTACCTGGAAAGGAATTTAACTCCTCGTACAACAAAATAGGTGATGGTGGTTGTAATAGTTAGTCGTACCTTATCAGATTTAAAACCCAAGATTTACATAAAATCACTCAACTCTGCTTAATTTTTTGGAAATCCATATCTTTATCTTTATCCAAAAACCTTTGATCATACAGCCAAAACTTGTCTAAATCCAGGATCTTTGAAGCCTGTAAAAATTTAGAGAAAAAACCCCTTACCATTTACAGATTACAAAGACATTCCCTACACTTTTTTACAAGATGCAAAGTCGTTCTCTGGTAGTAAGTAAGCGATTACATGGCCATGCACATTTCCACCATATAGAACGTCCCTCAGTTAGTACAAAACTTAACAATAAGAACCCACTACAAAGGAAAGTGTATTGTTCTTGGATAAATTGCCTATTTCCCTTGATGATTCCTTAAAACATTCCCTCCTATAACTTTCTCCCGTACTCTTGGTCTTTGCCGTCGTCAAAGTCGTACAATAATATCGGTGAACATAGCATTCACTCACTCCCTCCCTATTTCTCGCTTGTATTTATTTAAAGGTAAAAAAAGAAGCAATGCAATGGAATGGTAACATAACGGTATGGAATATCGGATATTATCCCCCGTCGTATAAATATTTTCTATTCCATTCCAAGATATGAACATGGAATGGAACATACGTCCAAGAAGATCAGATCTTAAGCCTCGTTCTTTCTTCCTGCGTATCTTTCCTCATGTTCGCCAAATCACAATCACATAATATTATTACACGGCTTGTACTTTGTTCTGGTTGTTGCAATGGGATCCCCATGCTCAGCTTCATATGTGCTTGGAATAAATGAGTCTCTCGACTCAACCCTTTTCAAATATTGTGTAATGTAATGTAGCAGGGTTTGTTGCCTTTTAATGCTGTTTTATCTACACATACTAAGATCCATTCACCATTTACTGTGTCCTTCATATCAACGAGTTTTGGAAGATAAAAAAATTTGTTAGGTATACATACTGCCAATTAATTCCTTTTGTCTGGATGTTACTAGCTTTAATTCTGGGGGACTCGGCATGTGAAGGGTCATGTCATCCTGTTTTATAAAACCATGTTTGGGTCAGTCTGGAAAATAGTTACTTCAAAGCCAAATATACAAGTACCTAAATATTTCTACAGAAATCCGAAAACTGCCGTTTCAGCCGAGAATAATTGTGGAATTAAGAGAAAGAGCGGATGGAGAGATGGATGAGTTTTATTGGAGCAGGTTCAGTAGAAGTGAGAGATGGGGAAATATATGAGTCACCCGGGTAGCTTAATGGTTTTTGTGCGTTGACTAGTCCGAGGACGACGGGGTGTCATTCTCCAAGTCCATCTTTTGCACACTCTGGATGATCCACGGACGGATCTATAACACCCAAGTCTACAATAATAACAACTAACTATCACTACCACCAAGTACGTATTAATACACTCGTCCAAAACTCTATCCCTCCAACAACAAGGGTAGTTGATCCGAAGTTCGGATGGGAAGTCCCACACGGAGAGATAAACAATAATGTAAATCCTAGCAACTAATCCTCTAACTTCTCTCTGACTTTACTGCACGTTATTGATAGTGAATGAATACATATTTATGCAGAGCAACTTTACATGGTGAAATCCTGATTTATTTTACGCTGCTGAAAACTCACTCTTTCGAAACTTAACTTGTACGATTATGGCAGATTTACATTTACGCACATTTTAGCATGAATGGACATTTCCGCTTGGAGCTTTTCTTTTTTTTCGCTCACAGAAAATAGGGTTTGACCAATTAATTATGTATAATAAGCCAAATTAAATTTCTTGTAAGTACTTTCCGTGAAGATAGTCACAAAGTTGACGTACTTTGTCTGTTTCGGATTCCTTACTTTTAGAAATCAATGTTAAATGGTTCATTAAAACATTTCTCATGGATCTAGGCATTCGGATATCACTAACCGAAAGGGTACTATTCTGTGTATTCTATTTCGTAGCATTTAGTTTCCATGCTGGATAAACTCGTTGCAAATTTGGATGACAGGCTTTTGTACCAGCGATACAATCGGCCAAAAGCGAACTTGTGCTAAGCTTCTTGGAAGTCCGATCGAATGATAAATCATTTGGAGGGATTTACCTGATTTTTAAGAACATCATATCCCTTCGTACAATCGTACAATGTCCATGTAAAATGGTTTCATTTAATTCGCGTTATCTACATCAAGACCCAAGCAAGCCTCTGTTAGTTTGGATGATGTTTTCACCTTCAAAACTTATAAAGACTAGAATTGCCTCGAACATCCGTAATAGTGCTAAACCTCTAGTGAAGAATTTCAATAGATTTCTTCAGCTGAATAATAATGGCTAGATATTAAAAATTTCCTGTCCATGATGAAACTGTCGATTCAGAATCAGAAAGATAGAAATTGGAACTCTGGAATTTAAATCAATTCCATTTAAAAAAAACTTCAGAGCATTTGTTGGTCAAATCGCAAAACTATTAAACTATTCAGAAACCATACTATCCACGATATAAACCAGACAAGTGGCTACATTTGAAGCCCACCATTTCCCAAAACACGTCATTCACTCCGACCTTGATTCCAATGCTTGAGAAGTATTGCAATAAAAATATCCGCATTTCCATTTCAGAATACAAAAGTAAAGAGCTACGCCCTTCAGTCTCATAAGAAATGCACAAAGAATCGATGCAAGGAGCAAGTTTAATCCTTAAACTTCTGTTTCCTTCCAAAAAAAAAATAGAAAGTTGTATGCATCTGGAGCAGCAGCCTAAGCTAGCCTCTCACTAACGACCTTACTATCTAGGGACATAAATTACTTGGACTTTTTTTTCCCTAAAAGGGAACAACGAGCGTACCTATTCCCCGGAAACAAATTAACTTTCTTTGCCCAGAAATAAAAGAGAATAATAAAATAAAGACTGTAAAAAGGATATGATAATATCCAAAAGGGTGGTAGTAGCCGGGTTGCTCCAACAGCTAAACTAAACTGACTTTATTAAGCTGTAATATTCAAGTTCATAAAGCAGCAGTTCCCTTCTAGTAGATTGTCCTTCTTCTGGGTTAGAAAAGATAATTGTATATTCATAGATTGGGATTTGGGTTTACATTATCCGGATGCTCTACCCTCCTTTTATGTATGGGCTCATTTACATATCCCTTTATTCCATTTCGTTGGATCTCTCTAGCCCTAGTCCCAGCCTATTCTATGGTTATTAGACTAATAGAATCCAGACTGGAAATAAAGACTCCTAAAACCGTATCATCAAAAATAATATTATTCCGGATATTGAGCTACATAAACTAGCTTCTGCATTCCTAAATCGCCAGAGTTCAAAACCCCTTCGACACACTATCTCCTTGCCATTTATGCACTTGCAAGTATATTAGTTTGATTGAATAATAATAATATAATGATAATGTATAGTTGTTTGGATATATTGGCACGCTACTTTTAGTACTCAGCTAAACATTCTGTAGGAAAATACAACAAATTAACTGGCTGCTAAATTTAATTTAGCTCCGTTTGGGTCTTAGTATCGATAAAAATGTAATCGACACGCACAGGTTAAATAATATGTATTCAAGGATAAAACTTTCATTCAAGTGTTGAGAAATACCACGCGGATTTAGGTAAGGTTCCCAGAAGAAAGGTTTACTCAAAATATCCGTTTTTTCCAAAGTAAGCAAAGCTAAAAAAGGTACGTCCTTCATCTAATAATTTTCCAAAGTAGTAAAACTCAAAAGTTCAACTGGATAATGCGGAGTTGCATGGCATGTGTGGTTGGTTGCATTGCAGCTTGCATTTAATTTACAACATCAAAAAGATCAGCCGAACTTTATAAATAGTTCGACCATAGGGAATAAGAATTTACAAGAACTCTGGAACTAAATACAAAGGATGAGGACAAGTCACACAAAACTTGGCAAAAGGTCCAACTTTCTCTCAAGTTTGACTTTATCATTACATTATGGATGAGTTCAACTGGAACTGACTTCCTTGTTATTTGTACAGAGAGAAAGCCACCGAACAAATACTTGAACAAACTACTACCTAGGTTGTAGCTAGTAATAGCAAACCAACTGTTATAATAAATAGACAAGAAGGGAAGCAAATTGTGGCCAAGTACAACACAATCCTCAACCACTAAACTGTTATAACCTGTCAGTCCTTCTGGATGAAAGGGAAAGCGTAAACAATAACTACTTCTACGTCAAGGATAAGTAATCGGGCGGATCATCTTCCTCAACCTTTGATAACATCAGATTACACCAAGCTTCTAAAACTAACCTCAATTTCTTCATACTATTCCCATTCTTGTTTACTTCCTAGAAGCACTGGATATCCTGATTCTTTATGACTTATTCCTACCTATAGTCCAGAAATATTATACAAATTATATCTCAAATCATTACTATCCTGACCCAAGTTTTTCAAAATAAACCAGACCAGAAACCAGAATGTTTTCAATAACTTCATTAACATCTAATTCACCGTTTTTAAATCAGTCAAAAAAAGTCTATCAATTAGGCTTCACTTGTTCAAATAAAATACCCAAAATCCGCAGCAACATGGCCATCTCGTCAGTAAAGTAACCAGCTTATCAGTCCATGAAAGCGATTGACTTAAACGATTTAAGCAATTTAAGGCTTTATTATCTCATAATCCTTAAGAATTACCTAGTGCCCATTTTGACCCTTTGATTACCCAAATCCCTTTTGACCCATCGGGGTCCGTAAAAGTCCATCAAAATGGTCTGTCACATAGTATAGAATCAGTAATTGTTAAAGCTTGAGATGTTATACTCGTCTTAACTTCCATCTTCACCTTATTAAAGAACACCCTTATTCTATTAATGACCCGGGAGGTAAATAAAACTATAAGAAGAGAGGAAGTATAAAATAGTAAAGGAGATTAGAGGTGGATTATAAGCTGCATCCTTCTTATCCTCTTGATAATCCTCTCAAGTTGTTCTCATCTCTTTCTCCGTGTTAACTTATTTTTAAGAGAGAGAGAGAGACTTGTATTTGTTCACTTTATCTGAGGAGGACATAAGGACAAGTTTACTTTCTCCCATTCCGCCCTTTCTGGTTTTGATCCACTCTCTGTTTTCCTTTCACTTGAGTTACTTTTACTTACTTAATACAAGCACTGCTTTCATGCTACTTCTTACTTCTGCTCCTTAAAACACACAAGAACGGACTAAAACAACACAACTGACAACTACACACCATCATCATCCGCACAAATCCCACTTTCAACAGTTCCGTACAGCGTTATGTCTTTATTTTCACAACTCCCAACCCCTTCTATTCATATAGAATTTATCTCACTCAGGCTCAACCCCTTTCATTACTTCAAAAATATTATATTCAACAACAAAAAAAAAGGACTACATATTGTCATAAATAAATTAAAGGAAGTTATCATGCTTTTTGCAACCAATTACCCAAGATGATGTTGCAAAATAGGGAAGACATGGAGGGTTATTGAAGCATCCAGTTATGCTACTTTCTTTCTACTATATGAAAGTAGATCTAAAGATAATAAATAAACTCATAAAAAGCAGATTAAATGTAGGAAACTCTTTGAAAAATTATTAGAATAAAAACTGTGTCGAAACCCAAGGATACAATTCAGCTCTCATGAAAGCATACTGTACTTTATTAATTAATAAGGGAAAGTGAAGGATATATTAACATGCCGTGTCCTGCAATAAAACACAGCGGTTTATGTTTTTGGGTAAAGGTCAGATGTACAGCTTTCTAGAGAGATGAAGATAACTTTTAAAAAAATCTCAACTGGAAAGTTTACTTTACTTTTTCCCATGTAACTTATTGTAAATGAAAGGATGGTTTTTGGTGGTTGGTTTGTGTGTGTCAGAGGTTGAGATTATTGGGTGAAATGGACTGGATTGTTGACATTACCTTTTTTTCTCCGATCGACGGCAAAAGGGTGACCGTCCTCGCGTTTCCAAGTGATCCTCGGCTCAGGGAATCCCTCCGCTTTACAATTGAGAGTGATGTTCTGGTGTTCTCTTACTGTCACATGGGATTCCGAACTGTCATCGTCCATGATGTTCGGTGGAACTGCAATAAATCCAAATACAGGTTTACTTTCAAAAACGGAATGGACAGATGTATTGGAAGCTATTTGGGAATACTTTGTGCAGTTTTCTTAAAAATCCGTGGTTTTTACACCAGTATTTTCTAATTCATACTAATTTTGTATTGATAAATTCATGGTATGGTCAAGGGAAGGAATGTCCCGGTGTATTAGTCGGGTTTTGTGGTTTTGAAAAAGGTATTAAATTGAGTATATCTCTTTGCTTTAGCTTACCTACAACCTGAAGATATCCAACTTGCGAGATCATAGGTTCAGTATTGACTTGACACATGTAGTAGCCCCTGTCCTCCTGCTGAACCGAGTTGATGTGCAAAAGCCACGTTTTGTGAGAATCATAGGAAACGCTAAATCGAGGGATTTTGGTCACAATGTGTCGATGGATTGTCAGTATCATTCTCCGATCTATGTGGACCCATGCAACCTGCAACATAAAACAATAGAGCCACGTCAACCTCATAAAAACCCTGCAATATATTCTTCCCATTCCTTCATTAACCACTGTATTATTATTCCCCAAAGAGACTAAAATTAAAACCCCGTTCATTTGTCAACTTTAGTCAGACAGTAAATAAAGAATGAAAATAAATCAGTTTCAGAATCAGTTGGGTCCCATGTGCCAGTCTGGAGAGTCTAAATCCCAGCTAAATGCTTCTCAATCCACTAAAGAGACAATCATTTGGGATTAAATCATATGCGACACTCGCACTCGGAGAAACTATTTTACAGATTTTGCCCATTGGGATTGAGTGATCGGCCCAACCCCTATTGTCAGATACGTACTATTATCATTAGGTAAGTTTTACTCCTAGTCCAGGAAAGTAGGTAAGTGCAATGCCAACTTCATTGCACTACTCATTTGGGCAACTTTACTATCGCTACCGCTCCTGTTACTACCGCTATCCCTCCTGTTACTACCGCTACCTCTCCTGTTACTACCGCTACCTCTCCTGTTAGTACCGCTACCTCTCCTGTTACTACCGCTGCTGCCTCTCCTGTGGGCAACCTTACTTGCTACTTCTTCGGTTGGCAAACTTCCTGTATCTATTGGGTGAAGTAATATTGGATGGATCGATCCAGCCATCCATTCTACTTTTCATAAATACAACTGAACAGTCGTAGTAAAAGCAAGGTCTAATCATTTATGGATGCATGCGTTAATTGTACATGGGCAAATGTAGGACATGGACATACAGCCCTATTATTTAACGGAGGCACAAGTCTAAAATCTATTTAAGGATGGATGGATTTCTCTGTAGGGAATTATAATAACTGAAGTAATCCCCAATGAATTCCTCCTCTCGAATACTACTGTAAATCTCGCAAGTCTCTAAATTAAATTCTATAATAGTTGATTAATTAATTACTGCCAGTCACTGGGACGTAAAGCCAAAGCGCTCATTCCTTCCTTCCTTTCTCGTTGTTATGATCTAGAATTTAGGAATCGCTGGTGAAATCCCAAGCCAGATCATAATCACGACGACGGGTTGACTCATTTATTAACAGACGTACCATTATTATTTGGATTGGGTAGGACCATACTTTTACGTATTTCTGTCCAAGTCGAATCTAGAACTCTGTTCGTCATTATATTAATAGGATTTAAATAGTCCAACAAACTGTCTCCTGTCCGCTTAGTTTACTTTTGACAGGAAAAGCTCCACCGATTTACAAATTTACAAAATCACAAATGTTCTAAATATGTTTCTGTATTGAAATCCGTTATCCATTTTTAAACACTCTTCAAAGTTGGCTAACTTTACTTAATTTTTGTTAAAAAGCAAACATGCTAAATTATATTGCTTTTTGCCAAATGCAGTACAAATCTTTTTCCATTTTTTTCCGGGGCTTAAGCAGTTGAAGTTATTTTTAAAATTCTCTTCGCCCATGACAAATTCCGGTGCACAGATATGCTTAGCAGCATTTTTTAAATATGAGGCTATTTCTAAAATGAACTTGAGAATATTAACCAGAAAGTATGAAATTGTGGTTGGATTAAAGGGATAAAAAGCAACGTGCCTTATCTCCCATACTTCCTCGACAGCCCTGAGGGTGCGGGTGGATGTAGAGCATTTTAATACTTCTCACCCAATATTATCTCTAATTAAACCCAATAATAACTGCAAAGCTGCTGTTAAGTTATCTCGGTCATTTATAAAAACGACTTCCAACCCAGCATGATCGGTTAAAAATAATAAAAATTATTAATCCTTCATAAAGTCTATTTTAAAACGGTAGGATCTCCCAAAACTTGCCGCAAACGAGCCCCACAGAAACCCACTTATCTTTAATCACTGGAAATTGCATCCATACTGGTTGTTTTGCTACATGATATTGGTAATGATACCGTCTCTTGAATCTCAAGAGATACAAGGATCAGGCAGCCCTCGAACCTTGTCAAGAGAGTGAGTAGATTTACTTTCGATAACTTTTTACAAGTTTTTTTTAATTTAGAAGATCACGTTTACGTTTCAAGGAAGTGGTCCTTCTAAGGGAATCGCTAAATTATCAAAAGAGGGTGACTGTCCTTGAAAAATCGGGGACCTTAGAGCAAAAGAGTTGATAACATTCTAGATTAGATAAGGACTAACATTAATAATCCTGTGCAGCAAATGAGAGCGTTATCTGTATAATTTCCTGGTGTTTTTCATATTATAAAGTACCATATAGTTAGTTCCGGTTTTAATAACTATACCATGCCCGACTTATATTCCCGACAGTATATTTCCAAACAGAAGCCGCGGCTACAACTAAAGTCTGAGGTTTTTAAAGGAGGAAGGCGTGTTTTTATCCCCAAAAAAGTATCTATTTGTTCGCAATCGGAAGACACTTTAATAAAGAATAAAATCAAATAAAAAAAGTAACAAATATTAAATTGGGCTAATGGGAATGGGCTAACTGTTCGACGAAAGCTACTATTTGAGAGAACTTGATATCCTTCATTTCATCCTTAAACTTTCCTCTATATTTTATCCTGTTTTACTTTCTCTTTGTTAATTAGTTTTCGCAGATTGAAGCAGTTGCCCCGTATACTCTTATTTTCTAAACAAAATTCTAGTTTAAATCGTTCATTTCATTTACCAGTTCATGCTTTAAAAAATAAATATCTACCTAGTTAATAATTGTACACCAAGCCATGTTGTATGCAACTTATACAAACTATTAGAAAAAAGGAAGAGGTTTGCAATAAATCATAAAGGAAGTGCATGCACTAGCACTACCAATCTTGATAATTTAATCATACATTCTCCAAAAACTCTGTCTTATCCACCCAAAGTTCTCAAAGAACACCCTTCTCTCTTCAGCTAGGGGCCAAATCATATACTCTTTTTTTCTATACATTTATTACTAAAACCTACTTCTCTTTACATGAGAATATTTCAACGTTTAGTTAAAATTACACAACTCCATTACTCCTAGAAAAACCTACCAAAACTGGATACTTAGCTGGAAAAGTATGAAGGGATGGATGACGAGGAGGGTTGATAAATGAGTAAATCGATGCATTTTATTTAACAGACACAATGCAACCTCCAAGGAGTAACTTACTCGAACGATACTTGAATAGCCCAAGCCTTGTTATCTCCATAACGCACGTAGCTACTTAACAGTCATTGTTATCTCGCTCAATAGAACCTTCTTCACATAGTCTCTTTATGCATAAAATAAACTAAACCATGGTCAAAAACTTGATGATAATATCCCATGTTATGTTTCCTAGCTAGACTACACTACACTAGCTCTTAACCTAACCAATGAATTTAACTCTGCAAGGAGGACCATGATGAGGACACAATTCCCAAAAGATGTTCAACAGAATAGAGCAACACTTAATAATGTTCTACACGGTTAAACTACACTCTGTCCTTATGAAATAACTTTCTCTCTTTACAGAACATAGAGAACCTCTATTGTTATAATCAACTGTGTAATCATTTAAAAGGGGATATAGTCCTAGTCACAATATTATAATAACTTAGGTTCTAATTGTACACCCAGCTTTGTCACTTTCTCTACTATCATTAGACTTATTTTGTAAGGAGCTTCATAAAGCTTGTTACTTTCACAAGGTGAAAGTATGGTTGCTCAAGTTCAGAGGTGTAAGTGACGAATCCCCTTGTTTCAGCTGCTTAATTTTTGAAGACGGATGTATTTTAAAAGCAAGGGATCTTGGTAAAAAACGGAGCTTTCTGTACAAATAGCATCTAAAGCGTTGTCCAATATTAATATCCCTAGGGTCATTGTATAGTTTTAACGGTAGCACAACCCCATGGCGCTTTCCTTTAGGCGAATAGTAATGAAAAGAACGAGATAGGCCAACAAAGGGTAGAAGTAAGGCTGGCTTAAGTTTGGCTATGAATAAACGGGTATTAGATTAGCAAGAGTTTATTATTGTTATAATATAAAGTATAATCCGGCACAAGTCAACTTCCTGTTGTGAGCCAACTTTATTAGGCAGATCTACTTCACTTCGGGGAGTTCAAGAGGGACTCAAGACGGCTGCTGCTGCTCAGCTCCATTATCAGATGATAATATGCATGATGTTGTGAAATGCATGATGATGAGCACAACCAGACCGTGATCATCATCCTCGTCATCTTTCCTCTATCATCGCTGTATATATAGAATGTATAATAATACACACAAAATCATGATGATGAACTTTAAGATGAGCTCAGGGAGAAAGGAGCTGCTCTACTCAACCGAGAAACTGCACCTTTTAAACATCTCAACAACTAGGTACTTCAACCCATAGTTAGATTAGATAAACCAGGGAACCGTATTGGCGTTTTTAGGGTTCTTGCCAGATAGCAGGGGTTTTTTCATTTGCAGGTGATCGGCAAATTAACATTTGAATTAGTTGAAAGTGTAAGTCGTATTAATTAGCATTACGCCCAGAAAACTTATAACCTTAAGCAGAATTGCCGATCGTCGATATATATCATACAATTAAACGAAACCCATCTACGACCTACCTCTAGCAGTTCTACCTACCGGATATGGATAAAACCTCCTCCAAGCAGCTATGTGAGCCCAGTCAATTGTTTTAAGAATACGACCGATGCCCATTTGTCTTATTTAAGTCTGACTGGGTATTTCTTGGGGGATAGTCGCTGCAATTGTCTATGTCCGACATGATCCATATCAGCCATTTATTTTTATGTGGGGTGGGGGCACAGCCCCCACACCCCGATTTTCCCTTTCTGTTCCTTTCTTCCTTCATTCGTCCTCCTGTACCTAAAACTTTGAATATTATTAAAAATAATTGGTTATTTGTTACTTTTGAACAAAAGTAGAGGAACACTATTTTTCGAAATTTCAGGCCAGTAGTGTGGGTCATTTTGACCCCCACGGGTCACTGCGTGGTCCGATCGGGCTGGTTTACGAACTTAAACCTCAAAATTAGCCTTGGACTGCGTGAACAAAGTTTTGGCAGTGTGGTTTAATTATTTCTCAAGTTATCGTGTTCACGGACAGACGGACAGCGTGGCTACATTAGCCCAAAGCCCAATTGACTGGGCTAAAACGTGGGTTTATCAGATACGGGATCCACGACTTCTTTCCACAAATTTTAGTTGTATTGTCATGAGGAATTGATGGTAGCTCGGCAAAATTTGACCTTCTATGTTCATCTAATTCCACTGTTGACTGTGTTTGGATTTTGGATGACCAACAGTGTAAAGGATGTTGTTCACTTTAGGAATATTCTAGCATTTCGTACTAAAAGTGGGGCAGAGAAAGTTGAACAGATATTTGGATATTGTCGAAAAGTTGCTGCAGGGTTTAAACAGCTGAATTAATAAAAATATGTTTCGAAGGATTCCATTGCACAACTTCAAGAGCATGGATTCTACAGGTTTTGGACGGATATGAATTTCTAAATGCTAGAACAAGATAGAATTAGCAATATAAGACAGGGAAAAAGTGTTAAAGAGGAGGAACTAGAAGAGCTACAAGCAAGGACGTCTCAAACTTGGCTTCATGGCATTTATGATCATTATCGGCCTCTCTTTTTTCGAATTTATTCTGGAAAGGAACGTAGAGATTTTTGTACTCTTCTTTCGCAAACTGTCACTGTGGTTTAAACTAAAAAATAAGGTTTCCCCTGTAAATGATAAATTAGGAACTGTTGATAAAAGGACAGAAAAAAGTATCTTCTATTCTACTATTCTTGATAAATATTTCAATAAGTAAATTTCATGGATGGCATAATTAATACATCAGCGTTAATTATCCATTAGAGTTTGTAGTTTTAATTATTTAATGATGTTTAGCATTAAATCGTTCAATCATTCGTAGGAATAAACAAATCTACTGTCAAAATAACATTTATATTAAAAGTCGTAGACCTCTTTTTTCGCTATTTTTGGACGATTTGCAATGTACTTATTGTTTTATTTTGAATTTAAATTAAAGAAAGATTTCTCACAGCCAAACTGTAGATGCCTACCCCCTCCTCCTTGAGGTTTACCATAATCCAGTTCTCATAAACTACAATTGCCACCCAAGAAAAAGAAAGATTTGAACTTCGGGAGAACAATAATTAGCATCGCCAAGAGGATGTTGCTCCAAGAATGAGGTTGGATTCAAAGCGCGGAGTAAGGATAAGCGCGCAGTAAAGACCTTTTTCTAAAGTGGTTTGAGAACTGAATTGAATTGATTTAAAACCGCATAAAAAGCGAATGAAAACAACCATCATTCGAGTTTAAATTAAATTTTTATTCAGATCACAAACACCCATTTCTCTTCGAAATGTAATATAGTCAAATTCAATCACAAAGTTAATGAAAACTTTCTTGTGTTTTAGAGTTAGCATTCCCATTTTTTCCCTTTCTCCACGAATTTCTTAGTAGAAGTAGATAGGACTGTCTGTCAAATAGTAAACTTGTTATTTACTCTTACCCAGCTAACCTAAACTTATTCAGAGATAATCAGACTGTCTATCTGCCAAGCTTGAGAGAAATCTCTGAAAGAAGAGTAAACTGGAGGAAAGTGTGTGAACTCTGACATTTAAATTAACATCTCTTTCCTGATCCTGAATGGCACTTCCTGACAACTGACCCACAGGCAGCATTATTCTTTACTTAGCATTTCTTCAATTAGTTGTTTAAAAGGCTTGTCCTCCACCTACAACTGTCTTCAATGGGGTCGAGACGGAGAATAGTAACGAATATAACCATTTTTAGGCTGCTATTCATTCCTTAATTTGATCTCGGAAAGCCTATGATTTCTTCCTTTATTTTTGTATTTCAAAGGGTAAATGGGTAAATATTCATACGCTTTAATGCTGATGGAATCCATTTTAAAATTCAATAAAATAATATCAACATTTACTCAAAAGTTTCATTATATTTTTATTATAATCCTACAATTTTCTAAATGAAATCCACTCCCAGTCAAGTAGCGTGATTTAATTCTTCTGACATTTATACTTTAAAAGTATTTCTCGTGCTATTCAGTTTAATTTTAGCTATATCCAAACCTCATCTCTTTGATATTTCTTAACATATCATTACCCTACTGACTACCCTACCGCATGTGTTCAATTAATAACCGGGTATTCTAATTAAACTTTTGGGTTTGGTGAGCGTCCATTTAAAATGCACTTTGATAAGGAAAGCTTAGCTACTAAATGAAGATATAAGGTTACGCTAGTAAAATTACATGTTTAAGACAGAAGAGATGAACTTGATGCTGAAAAGTTGTGATGAAACTATTACTTTTGTTCAGATCGTGTTCATCGTCCTGTGGAATCCGCAGCAGAATCAGAAACCTACTTTTAGACCTTTATTCCCATAGAGCTAGCTACATCTACTCCTGAAGAAATATACCCTAATTTAACTTTAGTGTATATAAGACTTGAGTTTAGTTAAAACTATATTGGTTTTAATATAAGAAGACAAAGACTCATTTAGTGAAAGTAAAAGGAAGGGAGAGAACCCACCCTTCTGACAATTAGGTTTCACTTCTGCTCCACTTCCTAATCGCCCAATCTACTCCACCCCTTTCTCCAGATACACCTTAACTTTACCAATATCCCTACTTCTCCTCAATCCTAGAAACTTAAAGTACCGTTCATTCAACGAGACTAATATTCCTACCAAACAAAGTCCAAGTATTATTACAAAAAAATGCTTTCTCTGCTTTAAAAATTAGCAGGAAAAAATATGAAACTTTTATTACAACAGGAAAAAAAATTCAACGCAAACTTTCAGGATGAAAACTTCAAAGGTTCAATGAGCAACTGAACTGTGACTCTAATTTAAATTCAGAATCAGAATCAATTAAAAAATGCGTCTTTCGTACATACAGAAACTTTACAAGAGTAACTCTACCATTCTGTACTCAGTTCAACCTCCAAAGCACCCTTTCAATCTCAATCTTTCACAGGATTTTATTTAATAATAATGCTAGAAATCTTTATGAACAGTGGTTACCTAAAAAACGCCATTTAAACCTTCCGTTCGGGTACCTTTCCTCTTAAAGAGTATGAGGGAGAGAGAGGGATGTTTATTTAACGGAAAAAGTATGTCTTTAATGATATGACCTAAGCCAAAGAAACCCCCCTTGAAAAATATTCAATTGGGATTAGAAGTGGCTATTAACCAGCCGATTGGAATAAGTGGTGGTGAAAGAGGGGGGGAAACAATTCCACAATTGGCAATTAAAAGCTCCTCTTTCCACTCAGAAAGGAAGGTGAATTGAGCCCATAAATCTCAAAACAAATGAGATCTTTGTTCCTTTCTCAAACCCAATAAAATAAAATGAATCCCTCATAATCCCTTTTACACTAAAAACACCTCTTTTTCAGGCTTTATGCCACTTCCATTGTTTAACCTGGTGTGGTGGAATCCACTCCTTAATAATCTCCTCTCTTGGCTGTGCCAACTGCAAAAAATATCCCCACTGCAATTTCACAATGTTTAACTAAAAATACGGGGAAATAATATCCACTGAATTTCCACCAAAACTCTATCATTTTATAGCATCTGGTACAAATGGTGTTTCTTATGGTGCTACTTGTTTAAAATCCCTTTGGAACCCTTCCACTCGATTAGGATTTAGCGATAATATTTCAAGACCTTCCTTTACTTTTATACACCTTCTGTCCTGCCCATATAAATCTGCCAGGTTGTCTTCTTCTATTTTAACTGATAACCTCTCGTTTCAGCTTTCAGAGCTCGGCACAGTAACTTGGTAGAAAGAGCTTTGGTTGGAGATAAACATATATTTTGGGATCGACAGAAACAGTAAAGGTGAGCATAATACCTTTGGACGAGCTAAAACTGCAGACTTAACGTGATATTTCCTACTTCAATTCTTCCTTTAAAACGATCTCATGTGGTCGTATGTGTAACGAGGGTAGTTTTTTTATTCCTCACGACAAATAGAGATAAATGTGGATTAGTCAAAGTGTACAAGACCTTTAGAACCCCTACCAACACGGTATTTTGTTCTTATGCATCAAAGAACTTTCTCCAAAGAAACATTATACGACATGCCACTTCATGAAGTGCAGTTCAATAAAACTAAAATACTTTCTGGTCCATTCCACCCTATTTTTATGCATGGAAACTTATATTTAGTGACTGGCTACCGGAACCTTCAAGCGCAAGATGTACTGAAAACCTCTTCTCCTGTATAAGTGGTCAAAAATAAGGGATTTACACAAGAAAAATAGCCTCATGCCGTTGTATTTTTAACGGAAACAAATGAAAGGACATGTAGCATACAGCATAAAATAATTCAAGTAATTAAAAATATTTCTAGCCCACTTTATATTAAAAGTGGAGTTCAAGGGAAAGGGAAGATAGATAATCTAAATGACGATAGATAGATTACTCGGCAGACAATAAATTACCTCGTGTTCTACATATTCTCAGCAAAACTAAATATTAGTCCGTTCTACATTTTTATATGCACAAAAAGCAGAATTTCTTTCACAGTTTCTCAGAACACAACTATTTCAAGCTCACTTTCTTCTCCATCTTCAATTCATTTAAAACCCGGAATTTTGATACAAAACGGGCCGGGGATTATTGGGATGCAACAGTATAAAGTTTAAAAAGTTTTGTCTCCTATAACTAGCACCCCATCCGAGGTGAAAGTTGGAGGAGTTCTTACTTCCTCGTCCCTTTAAATCAGAGATTATCTCTCCTGAGGTGTGAAATGACTATGGCCTGTGAAAAGAGTTTTTGTTCACCCTCCTTAACACTTTTAAGAGATCTAATCGACCAATAATCTCAGCACTTTGGCACTAGAAACCAACTTGTTCCTACTACTTTCCCTATATAACGACCATGTTCCCAATCCTATCATTTCTAGTCGCTCTAGCCAGCCAGCCAGCCTCACTTAATAAAGGCTCATCCTTTAGCATCCAGACAGAGACTTGAGCAAGGATAAAACTTTTTTTTACTTACTTTACCATTATACTTTGTTCGAGTGGAAAGAAGGAGTAAAATCATACAGTCTCCTTCGTAAATGGTAAAAGATGATCTAAAATCTTTGAAGATGAACTACGGACGGAGATATAAAAAAATACTGGATTACTATCTTACTTAAACTCTTCTGTCGCTTGGTGGAATATTGGCATCTTCATTCATTGCCTTTTCCGTCCGTATTCTAAATCTAATAGCGGATTAATCTAGAGCAAGATGAATACCTAAACTCTGCAGTTTATTTTTCAGTGTTTTAATTTAATTTTGCAAAGAAACCTATTCAGATTGTAATTATTTTACAAACGCTACTTATACAGTTTTAACTTTCGGATTGCCATGCATATCCTTCCATTAAATTCTGGCGTTTTGAGAAAGAGGGAACACACCTGAGGACCTGTTTTTATATAGATGAAGCTAAATGTAGTGCAACCTTTTGTGCTAGAAACTACAGAAGGCTCTTTGCAATTTGAAGACTCTAATTTTAATAATATTTAACGATAGCTTTCTGAGGATCAATTGACATGTTCCAAAGTGATTTAAAACCTGTAAATAACTAAACTTCCTTTGAGTAATCCTCTCTCTATTAAATTTATTGCAAATTGCTCTGCTAAAACTAGGAAAAGTTTCAATTAATTTCCCAAGATGAGGAAGAACAAAAGAAGAAAGGGTAGAAAGAGGAAAGTATCCCAGAATATCTCCATGTTGTTGTGAATCTCTAATAATAATAAATAAGTTAATGAAAGTTATTCCGGTTGGATTCCCTCAAGTCAAGTTGGACAAAGTCAAAGGGGAAAGATGAAGAGGAGGACTCGGAAAGTGTCAAGAAGTCACTTCTTTCGTCTTCTAAATGGAAATTAAATCCCCCTTGAGCCAAATCTCAAACCCAACTTCTCTCCTTTCATCAACTTTCATCTTCAACAATTGACATTTATAATATTATTTAAGACAAACAACGTCTTATACTCTTCACTTTAGCACAACCTTTCTTTTGTTCTATTCCGGAATTTATCTCATAGCTGTCTGAGATATACTTCAACATAATAATAAGGTCTCTGTGACAGGATTTAACCTTTAAAATTAAATAAATTTAATTACACAGATTATATAGACGCCCTGTGAATAAAATGTTCTCTTGCATACCCCAAGAAAGTGCGTAGGATTCATTACAGTCCCCAGAGGAATTAAAAACAGAAATACGGTCGTCTCTTTAAAAGTTGAAGCTAACCAGTAAATACCGGTTGTATCAGCAAACTCCGGAAAGATAAACGTTTCTAGTTTACTCCCATCCAAAAGTAATACCGTATTTCCCGATTTAATTCCCCTGGGGAATTATTATTTCGAAGAAAAAATTACAAATTGTATTAACATGGACAGGATAGGGAAAATTTAATTTTTTAACCTGGAAAGGTACTGGGGAATTATACCGGGGGGGGGGAGGAATTATTTCGGGGTGGGGAATTATATCGGGAAATACGGTATTTATTCTACATTTAAGAAATTGCAGTCCGTTTTTAGGGTACAGTTAATTTACCGTATTTCCGGAAATTACTCCCCCACTAAATTACTCCCCCTGGAAAAAAATCCCTCTATCCTTTCCATGCTAAAAATTAAAAATCCCCCTATCTTCCCTATGTTAAAAGTTTTTTCAATTTTTGTTTTGAAAATTAACTCCCCCGGGGGAGTAATTTCCGGAAATACGGTATATTTGGTTACTAAGATGTTTTTTCTAAAAATCCTCCATTTCAAATGTGATAATTAAAATTTGATAGATAGTATTTTCTTCCTGAGGACCTCATAATTGTAAGATATAGTCTACCTACAGCTATCTATTTTAATTAATATTAAATCCCCACAAAAGCTATCTACGTAGTTCTCATCTGAGTCAAACTTTTCACGTCTACTTCAATCACACTCCATCCTCAAAGATGAACCAAACAAATTTAATTTCGAGAGTAGTAATGGCCATATAATTAATTACTTCTTGGCGTAATTAGAAACGAACCTGTAAACTCTCATGTCCAATCAAGAAAAGCAGTTGACCCGTAACCAATTAATCTTCTGACGTATCTTAATCTTAGTTAACGTATTTCCCGATATAATTCCACCCCCAGTATAATGCCCCCTACCTTTCCAAGTTCAAAGTTTAAATTTACCCTATCTTGTCCATGTTCATGGTATTTCCAGTGGCATATATATTTTGGGGCCTATACAAAAAGCAGTTGGTCCCCTGTTGCATTATTTCGGGAAATAAGGTAAATTTGTTCCCCGGCCTAATTCCCTTAAACTGGGGTCAATTTCAAGCTTCATGTTCATTTTACTTTTAGAATAAAATCAAACTCTTACCTTATGATTACCCAAATTTTCTACAACACAAGGTAACGAAGCGTCTCGTCCAACGGCCACTGTAACGTTTGGAATCGGCTCACCAAATTTGGGTAGTTCTTTCATTGCTGGAAGGAAAAATACACAAAATATTCTTAGTTCTGAGGTTAAAACCACTCAGTTATCATAAATGATCCTTCAGTAGAAGCACATATTTCACTGTTTTATCCGAGTTAAATATTGATTTGAAAAGAGATCATTATCTTCAAAACTGTAAATTCAACCTCCTTCAATTGTCCCTATGTCAGGAAACGTGTGGTCTTTTCGCAAAAATTAAGCCAATTTGTAGTTACAATATGGCCAAATTGGTCAATTCAGTAAATTCAGTTGTTTGTTTCATTCCCCAATTAGATTGGTATAAACTACGGATTTGTTGCTGCAAATCTATGTAAAAGGTGGCTAGTGGCTGCAGCTGCAACCATCTTGAATTTAGTTTGTAAAAGAACTGTTTCTGCAGTTTTCATGGTAGATGCTTCAGTAGTAAATCTTAAGCATACATTTCAATAATATTTGAGCTTTCTGGGTACACCATATAAACGCTTAGGAGCTCAAACCCATAGGATACCCTTTTAGAAGTTTACACTCCCTTTAAAACCCTTAAAACCCTTTAAACCCCTGGATAAACTAAATAAATTAAAGATCTTTGGCATGCATAGCCTTGATCCCCTTGAAGAATATAAAAAAAAGTCTATAAGCCCCTCAACAAACCCAGCAATACCCTGGAAAACCCTCAACGAACAAACCAAATCCCTCCGATTCTCGTTTGCCTATCAAGAGTTACATTCACCAGTTGATTTTACCTTTACCTATTGTTTACAGAAATCGATCCCTACATTTCCATCTAAAAGAAAGCAAGAGATCCAGCAGATTTCCAAAACACCTACTTAAAACAAGACAGAAGCATACATTCCTGTATCTAGCAAAACTAGGAGGATTTATTTCGTTGTTTTTATTTCAAGAATAATGAGGATTGATTTCCTTCAACTTTAGAAACTATCTAGAAACTTGTACAAGAAACAAGTTAAAGAATAAACCGAAATCTGTGTATTTTTCTACTCTATAAATACCCCCCTCCCTATTAGATTCTTATTGGGGGTTTAGCTTTAGGCAGGAGAAGTAAGGCTTAAATCAATTTGGCAGAAATGGATTGAGTAAGATGGATGATCCCTTGAACAATTGTAAACAAGTGGTTTGGGCCTCCAAAGTTCAACTAACTGGCTCATCCTTTACAACCACACTTCCTTCATTTATTTTATAGTCCTTAAGACTTCCATACATTCTCTACTTTTATCTCCGATCTCAATTTATTTATTCTTTTAATACTTTCAATATCTGCTCAGTTTTTTCAGCTCATCAATCCACTCTTAAGAGCAATTGTTGTGATTCCTCTAATTCCGTTTTTGCTTTCACCTATAATAAAAATACTTGCGATAGATTGATGGATTTTAAATGTAAAATATGAGATTAAATATGAACCAATTTTATTTATTCATGTTTTCCATTGTAGCTAAAGATAAAGTCCAATTGACTGGACTACTAAAACCTACAGAATTCAACAACTGTTTATAATTCTATTCATAAAGAGGATGGAAAAGTAAACTGTTGCATATTCCATGATTGATAAAGGAAAAGACTCATTAGCCACAGTCCAATGAGTCCATTCAATTCATCCCTCATACAAAATATTAATAACCGGCCAAGGTCTGACTTTTCGAGTTTAATCAACCTTTCTCAAAGTGATGGAGAAAGTAAAATAGTCAAAACCTTGTTTAGAATTTTCAAACCTTGCGTGCTCGACCTTAAAACCATAAAATATTTCGGTCAAAACCTACGAACTGCCCCACCTTATCACTGCATTTGATATTTTTAGAAAAAGCCGTACCGTACCGTAACTTTAAGGGCAAACATTCATTCTTCCTTCATTTTAACAAGATTTTGTAGCATCCAACTCCCTTAAACTAACGACCGACTCATAATACGCAATAAAATGGAACCACCAACTGTTCCTCCCTCTGTGTGTTAAATTAACGGTATTTTATTAGTCAATCTGTTGCACATCCTCTGCCTGATATATCCTCCACAGTTCCACCAACACGGTGGATGATAAATACAACCGTGTATGTTAGATAAAGTTATTACTATTACTAGGAAGGAGGGTGATAGTTGCATTGTAGATGGTTGTTCTGACTATAAGGACATTTATTACTGCTGCTCCGGTAATAAAGTAGTGACCAATTAGAGCCAGGATTGGGTGGCTCTGGCAGAATATCAATTAGCCCTCAACTAACTCCAGCCAGGACGCTAAGTCATAAGATCCTAAGTTGGCCAGAAGATGAGGAGAAAGTAACCAGATTAAGACATGGGAATATGACAGTTTATAAGGAATTTGATAGGGAACAGGAGCTGATGGTTGTTGTAATCAGATTAGCAAGTGTTGTGTAGGATCATCACTCCACCACCCTTGCTGGCTTCTCTATTCATCATCTAGTCTTTGCAAGGAGGGTTCGCTAACTCGAATGTTAGGGTTTCTGGGGTTCACTTTTTACCTGTTTCTAACAAGTATTTTATGCAACAAGGTAACTTTTGTTGGAGGTAAAAAACGGTGTAAAATGGGAAGTTTTTAAGGAAGTTCTCACGGGTAATTTTATTTTTAGGCCCATAATAGCTATTTTATGGGTTTTAGTGAAAGCTTATGCTGGGTTTTCGAGAAAAATTAAGGGGTTTTAGTGAAAGCTGGGGGTGTTTCAGTGAACTTGCTGGGTTTTAGTGAAAGCTGGCTGGGGTTTAGGGAACTTGCTGGGTTTCAGTGAAAACCTGCTGGGTGTCAGCGAACTTACTGGGTTTCAGTGAACTTGCTGGGTTTTAGTGAAAGCTGGCTGGGGTTTAGTGAACTTGCTGGGTTTCAGTGAAAACCTGCTGGGTGTCAGCGAACTTACTGGGTTTCAGTGAACTTGCTGGGTGTCAGTGAAAGCCTACTGGGTTTCAGTGAAATCCTGCTGGGTTTTAGTGAAATCCTGCTGGGTTTTAGTGAAATCCTGCTGGGTTTTAGTGAAATCCTGCTGGGTTTTAGTGAAATTCTGCTGGGTTTTAGTGAAATTCTGCTGGGTTTCAATGAACTTGCTGCGTTTGTAGAATAAATATTGTTCAGTTTTAAAAATGAACGCTTAGTAGATTTTCGTGTGACGACTTCCGTTTGCTCAAGAGAAGCTGATTTTTAACCAGAAATTCCTATATTTTGGCTATCCCTTCTACTACAAGCTTCCACAGTAAGTTGTGTAGTGATCGTGTAATCTAATCTGTAGAAATAATACATAACACAGGGTAAGGGATGAATGATCTCTTTCCAAGTATTTCTGAAGACCGTTGCTATTTTGGGATAATAATATTGGGGAAGGACAGGGTAGCAGAAGTAAACGAAACACCAGTTGGAGTTAACTGTCTCCAATTACTTGACAGGATAGTTCCCCTTGGAAAGTTCTGCGGTGCTTTATCCTCAAAATTCCACCTCTTCCAACCAATCTCCTTAAATATATCCTCCAGATTATTCACATGAAATAAAATGTATTCCACAAGGTGAGTTTAAACCTTGACTTTTTCTAGATCTTCCTTCCCTTGAAATCAAACTCACAAGGACAAGTTTTAATTCGGTCAATGCCAAAAGTTATTATCTAAGAAAACTTGAGCTCAGTAAGTTATTTATAAAAAGCCACGGCAGCTGCTTCTTGTTTGAAATGTCACACGTTAGACAAAACCATTATACAAAGTTCAACCATTCCATACGTTCCTTAAATTCAGCAAGAAATGGTTAGCAAAAAGTCGTAGGAAACACTATCCAGTGTGGAAGCTACACTATCAACTATGGTTAATTTACCCCCTATAAACATGAACTTAAGCCAATAAACCGAGAGTAAATGGAACCTATAGAAAGACAAAATGTTGAGGGAAGACACCCCCTTGTTCTTATCCTTTAGATAGAATGAAACCGTCTTTTTGTTTCCCATTCATGGTCTTCAAAACCTTGTACACATCCCCTAGAAGCTGAGCTGCAGTTGTACAACTTTTATTTATAGGAATGCTAATGCACTTCTCTAGACCTGGTAGTAAATAACATTAGTGATCTTTCTTAGGAAAGGGAAAAAGTAAAGATAAATGGGGGAGTCCTGCACCCCAGCAACAATTACTATGTGGATCTCCCTACACTTGCTGTAAATGTGACATGGATCGAATCAAACGTCTCTCTGCTTCTCCAACGCGATTTCCCTTCCTTGGTAAATAAATAAAAGGACCATAAGAGCACAATGTATGGCGATATACTGCAGGGGATTTCGTCTTCTTACAAAACCCTTTAAGGAACTATATTAAGACTTTTCCTACACCTTTAATGAATCGAATGCATATTCCAACAAATCCCTCCTAACTCTCTCTACACTTTAAGAAAGAGTGGCAATATTATTGACAAAAACTGGAAAGAGGTCTTATCTGGGGGTATTCATCATTTGGTAGTAGTAGTAGTAGTAGTAGTAGTAATAGTATTACTAGTAGTAGTAGTAGTAGTAGTAGTAGTAGTAGTAGTAGTAGTGCTTATGTGCAGTTGTACGAATGACATTAGAGAAAGAACGGGTTTGGTTAACCCCCCTTATTGTGGTGCGATTTGTATCATTTCCACTAGCACTTGTTTCACTTTCACTCTCACCCTTCCCCAATTTAGATAATCCTAACCTTGAGCTCACATTTGGTTTTAGGGTTTCACACGGGTTTCACAGCTATGAGTTATCAGACTCTCAGATGTTACAGTTAATAGTTGTAATAAATAATACCAAGATTTCAGCACAACATATGGGCGAATTTATATTTTATTGGGATGTCTACATCTAATTTAATACGAATCCTAGTTACTAACCGCTTAGCTGTAAACGTATCTGAATTTACACCAGAAATTACCACACAATGAACTTTCTAATGGTAGTTTAAACCCTAAAATATTCTACAACTCTAGAGTTCCTACAAATGAAACCTGCTTGTCGATATAAGTCTTACCTGAAACTTTATTAATACTAAAGACAATACTAAACAAAAACTAAACTCCAGTTTATTTCCATTCCCACGCAAAACCCCGTACCATTTACAATTTAAACCTCAAAAATTCCATCAAAGCCCATTCAGCTCCACTCCATTCCTGCTCTTTTCAACTAAACCAAAGTTATTTGATTGAAACTGACTAAAAAAAAGTGAAGACGGGAGAATATTGAATAGTTGGAGGAGGAAGGGTGAATGGATGAGGAAATCCATCAGCAGCGGATTCCTCGTGTTCAGGAAAAAACAATAAAACTGACTTAAAACTATAAAGTTCTTGATCTCTTTCTTTGGATAAATCTTTACTCGTTCTTCCTTCGTTTCCCACTCCAACGGTTGGTTTTTAGCTATACGCCATTTCATTCTTCACTATTTTCTGATCTTGTGCATGATTTCTCAAACCCTTTTATTTCAATCCTGTCAATAATCCTCTACGCTCTATAAATTCTTAAAAGAGTTATGCAATCTAGCCGAATGGAACAGATTACTTCTGCTAGACACTACCCCTAAAATATACAACGCTCCCAGAGTTTCCTCTTTATTTCATCTTGGAAAAAATTATTATTATTTTTATTTTTTAAAGTATCTTTCATAATTCACTTTCAACTATAATTACAGAAGTTAATAACCGTTACACCTGAGCATATTTATTTGAATGTTTGCTTTCCAGTAAATAAAATAAATGTGTTGGCCCTGCTTTCTCCACATTTTAAAGGAGTTTTAATATAAGCTTTACTGCAAACTGCAATGTTCCCTGTACTATTTTCAATCCTAGACTCTAGAAATATTTTAATTTACAGCCCACTTGAACTTTCTTTAAAAGCTTTATATCGCTACTGGAAATCAATAGAATAATAACGTCAATGAACTAAGCCAAAAACCAACTAGGTACGTTTTCTACGAAACAAGATCATGCATTCAAGTTCAGGATTGGAATTGCACTTTATCTGTAACGGGCAAGCCTTCTTAAACCTATCTAAATCCATGCCAATGCAATGTAAAGGTAGGGGAGAACTAGGTAGGGAAATACGAGGATGAGGAAACGTCAACTGGAACAAGTGTGACATTTTGCATGTGAGTCAGTCAGTCACTCACTCGCCAGTTTAGATTTCCAAGAGAGATATGCTTTGGGATCATCGAGAAAGTGTGGGGATGATTTTTAAAGCTTCAATTCACCCTTTATTCCCTTTTTCACAGAACCAACTTTCACTCCTCAACTCTCAACTTCTTCTCAATGAATTCTACAGAATAATAGAAAAAAGTATATCTTCTTCTTCACTTTTCTCCGCTTTTTTAGAGTAAGATGATCCACGTAAATGTATCAATAGACCTACTGCTGAAGAACTACTTGTATCGGAGAAGGCCAGAGGCTTTGGATTGTGCAAGGTTGTCAACTAGGAAATTCAATTATTTTTATTTGAACCAAAGCCTTATTTCTAGATTTCTAGACGGTTTAGGTTAGGGTAGAAATAATGCACCATTTGAGGGTTTTAAAAGTTATATTATCACCCGTTGTCTTAGGTTTAACTGCCTTTGATGTATTTAAGGGTCTAGGACTTCAAAAGTCAGTATAAGGTCTATTTTCAGCTAATAAATTAGGCATTAATAACGTTTTTTATGGTTACTTGCAATTTTTTATACGGAATGGTTGGGATTTTATAAAATTTAAAAGTCAAAGTCGAAGCCCACTTTCACCCGATGCATCTCTTTCTTCCTTCCTTCCTTGCCATGTGAATGTGTCAGATTGGATGGGACATTTATAGCTACATTTATATGCATGTACACTGCATCTGCTGTCCTCAAGCCCATCATGAATTCCTCTACGCGTATTTCCTTGGCATGAATTCAGTGATATTACATTTCCCTTAAAACATGTGTACCTCTTTGAATCCATGTATATCTTTATAGGAATATGTATACGTTTTGTACCAACAAAACTGGCTGTTTACTCCCATGGACGGTTCACTAAACTCCAAAGCCGTTACTTGAACGAATCCCCTTCCCTCTACTAATGTATGCATCGCTGGCTCAACTGTCTGCTAAAAGCTCAATAAAATGCAGATGCTCAACTACCAAAAGAAAGTGTCTCCTTTCTTTGAAAAAATTTAACTTTTTCTTTATCTTTTTCAACCATGCACTTGCCAACATCATCCAAATATCCTAATGTTGTGTGATGGAACGTACGTTGCATGGGAAAGGGATTAACAGGGTTAAGGCCAACGAGTGGTGTCTCCTCAAGAAGAAGAAATAATGCCAATTTAATAGCACATCGATTTATTCATTTTCATATCCAAAATACATCAATACTTTTACGAGAAAAAGGCGTTATCGAACTCTGTAATATCTTTACCCAACTTCTTTTGTATTATGCTACTGCTACTGCTAGAAAAATACTTTATATTTAAATGACGGATAGAATAATCCAGTTTAATAAGGAGGACTTCAAAGTAAATTAGTACTTTTCGGGACCTTTGTGTAAGTGTAACCTTTTAAGGAAAGTACAAGAGTAGTTATTTTAATAAATTCATAGCAAAGTTTCCACAACTAATATGGGAAAATGTCAACTATTTTCAAAAGATTAGACGTTTCTCATTTCCAGAAATAGTCCTTAACTAAAACTCCAATAAAAAATAGCTTAAGTTACTCAGACAAATATGAAACGCGGATTATGACCTTTTTACTAAAAAAATGCAATAAGAAAAAAGCAAGACAAATCATCGTAAAACGTCCACCAGCTTGTTAGCCTACATTTTAAATACAATTCTCTAATTAAAAAATGGGAAGCCGCCACTACTCCCGGAACCCTAAAACTCTTACTCGTAAACTAAAGTGAAAGGAATCCACCCATAAGTAGCAATTTACAATTTACCCTACCAAAACAATAACCCCCAAACCTGTCATTCATAAGGCAGCCACCATCATATCATAATAATACTACAAAAACTGAGAAAACACGTAACACTTTGCACGTAATAATTCCCCGTAGAGTTTACCCCATCCTTGTCACCGGTTAGTAGTACTACTCGTGTAAAGTAAAAGTAAAGTTAGCAAGATATTAAAAGCCACAGAGTACTTGTTCAAACCAACTACCACCGTTTCGCAGTCCTATTATGCTGATAACTCCTACCTACACTTACTTACATACACAGTAGTACTGACACATAGACTATAGACCCCGTTTATGATACTCAAGTTGTTTTGTATACTCGTACTTGTACTTTAATTACACAATGGAAGGAACTCATCCCAGTCTACCAGACCAATTTGCGTAATGGATACACCAACTACTGCTACTACTGGGCAAACGATTCAGTGGAAATACCCAGTTATACTCAGTCCATTGGGCGAAACCAGTTGGACTTTTATCCATTTGTGTAAACAATATCCCCTCTTATATTTCTGCTCACTGGATATGGACTAATGAGTAAGTTGTAAAAGCGGTCCGCATTTCAATGAGCTTTCACCAGACTTTAGCTTTAACAGCGAGAACTTACTTTCACCAGAAATCCTTATGCTTTGCTTACACATTACGCTGTTTATATTTAAGGTAAGTCGGAAACTTTCTGCAGTTATTATTACAACAAAAGTACAAATAAATACACTCCACCGGTTTACTGGCCAGTATTTGAAATTCAGCATTAATTCTTGCATTGAAGTTTGAACGCCTACGTCATTCTCTAATAGATTAAAAGAGAAACCAATCTTTCCAACATTAGCAATATTTTTCTTCGATATTCTATCCCTTTTTATGCCGTTTCATCAAGCTTTCGATAAGCTGTAAAGAGATTAATATCATCATGCATAGCATGAAATAAAAACATACTATAGGTTATTGCGTGAACTACGAAACGACACACAAAAAAGGTATGGATGGGATGAAACCAGTTTCAATGACAGCATAGTCCGACTTTTCCACTTTTATTTATAAGTTAACTGTAGCTAAAACAGGCCCCGTTTGAAGGGCAAGAATAAAATGCTGGTGAATCTAGCCTATGACTGACTCTTCTTAGCAGAAAAATACTTTCTTTCTTTCTTAAAGCCCAGGTTACAGGAAGCAACTAGTATAAAAATGACATCTCCATACAAAAACCAAAACTCGGGAACATTTCCATCTAAAAGTGGAGTGTAGTTGGGATTAAAATGTACAATATTGGATTGGGTTGGGTTGGTAGATTTGTGGCATAACTCAGAGTCAGTCAGACCTCACCTTGGAGACTTCCCATGATCATCTTTCATGCAAAACAAAACGTAATATTATAGATAACCAAATGTAAATGCCAACGTAGATAGATCTACTCCCGTTTATTTTTCTACTTTTTCTGTCCTCTCTACCTCTCTGTGGAATTCCTCCAGACGCTCATCCAGCATTTTTTCCACCCACATAAAAATATACTGGAGGAACAAGGCAGAATATTACCAACCATCAATCTTATAACCTCAGTCCTATCAAGATGTTACACCCCTTACTCTCTACCTCAATAAAATCAAGGGCTTTCTAAAGGACCTCCACTCTACCTAGACTTTAGATATTGTACTTTGCTCTTCTAGGATACCTTTAAAGGACTCAGGCTCCCAAAAACATGCGAAAATGTGCGTTGTTTTGATAAAAAACCTATGACTTTACGATTATGACCCCCTCTGATAGTAGTTTCTTACGGTTAGTGCAAAGGGAGTACTTCCTACCTAAGAAAAGGTGAGAAAACTGGACCTATAAAAGCCCAATTACGTTCAAGTTTACCCTAAAAGTACCCCGAACTAAATAGCAGCCCGGAGCTGCATTCCTATGATATACAGTCGCAGTAGTACAGTAGTGGATTCATGGATTCTCCATACCGAAGTAAATCCCATGATCTAACCTTTAAAACGTGATAAACTCTATCCACTCCATCTTCAAGCTCCCCCCAAGCCAAACAATATTTCTCCAAAAAACTTAAAATTAATAAGACGCCATTTTCGATTTACAGTCGCAACAAGTAAAAGTTATAAATGGAGTTTTTATGAAAATATTCAGGCGTAAAGAAACTCGTTGAACGACAAAAACTCCTCCCAAGACCTCTCAAGGGTTCAAAGAAAGTTTGGAAGAATTCTTCCAAGAGAAAACAACTAGAGCAATAAACAACCTAATATTTCACAGAGTTGAAACTTTTTATTGTAAAAAACTAACAAGGAAGCACAATAAGTGTAAAAGGAAAACATAAATAAATACGGAAATGGAAAACACGGCTGAGGAATATTACACAATTTTAGTAAAACTACGGGACAGCAAAGAACAGTCCATTTACACACACACATCTGTTCCTAATACTTTTTCTTTATTTAGTAAATGGGGGGACATGCCTGGGATATGGAATTCTACACAAGGAAAAAAGAGAAAGCTTCCACTTTATAAAAGTAATAAAAAACTGGAAGAAGTGAGCAGTTTTCCAACAAGTAAAAAACTACCAAAGGGCAAATAAATGCAAAACACAAAGACATCTTAGGAAAGTCGGTTTGTCATTGACAGTTATGAATTGGCTCCTTCCATCATTACTATTCTAGTTTCTACTTTATACCAGCAGCTCATTCACTTCTTCTGGTAGTTAGTACAACCAACTACACTACTTCTATGAATATCTCAACCAAATATACAACTACTCTTATTTATTCCTGCTTTTCGTATGCATGCATATACTTTTAAAAAGTACTTTTTTGCACAGGGATATCACTACAGATAGCAATCGCTACGGGTGTATCTGTTACAAATTTTGCAGAGTCTAGTACAACTACCGTATTTCCCGATCTAATTCCCCCCGAAATAATTCCCCCCCCCCCGGTTTAATTCGCCAGGGGGTTCGGGCCATTTGAAACAATAATTCCCCAGGGGAATTAAATCAGGAAATACGGTATTCAGAATATTATACGTTTTTAAAGATTTATTTCCATTTATTTTCTTTTAAGAAGTTTATTACAGTCTTTCCTTACACTACGAGAGTTTTTTAATTCCCTTCGAAGGGGAACCCTACTTATTTCCCGTTTTGATTCCCCTGGGGCTTTATTACTTCGAACGAACAATTAGAAATTCTATTAACATGGAAAGGTAGGGGAATATAAACCGGAGGGGAATTATTCCAGGGGAAGAATTAAAACGGGAAATACGGTATTCATATTTCTGAATGGAATACTGATATTTTTGATAACTCTTGATGTTTAAGATGCTTCATTTATATTATTCCTTCTTTGATTAAAAATATTACACTGAAATGTTGCCTTCAACGATTTTCAACTATTTACATCATCAAAACTTTTCTAAAAACACTTGCCATCCATATTTAAAACGAGCATGGCAGGGGAAACTGAAAAAATCTACGTTACATGCATTTCCAAATGGCAAGACTACTATTACGCTGGAAAAATAGTGTAAATAAATGAAAGTAGTACACCATAACCTGGAAGACCGTAGAAAGGATGGTTATGCTATGAATATAAAAACCACTCCACTTATGAATTGTGAAACAGCCAATTTGTTCCGTTAGAGTACTTCACGTACTTTTGAACATACGTCCCAGGAAGACTCTACTTCTACTTCATATTGTAAATTATAGGATATGACAAATTAAATAAAATGGTTCAAAAAAGTAGCTTTGAGATGGGTTCGCAAATTCTTAAAATTGGCAAAATATTACATTATCCATTTTAGCCGCCTCGTTTACAGAAAACTGTAATAAAAATAGGATACCCTGTAAAATTCGGCTGCTTTTTAACAGTAAATTTCCTCTTGTGACATCCTCCTACTCCTAGTGGGAATTTATTCCAGGAAATTATACTGCTTTCAGGGAAATTAGCTTTTTAATAGTAATACTAACAGCCTTAAACGTACTTCCTACTACTTTTACTACTACTACTTCTATCATTATTAATATTACAAATACAATAACCTAAAACTAGGTATTAATCCCCTTGAGCTTTGTTTTCCCACCATTGTTTAACGACAAATGCGGTGGTGGTGGTGGCGTCTAAAAAGAATATGAATACGGGCTCTTCAAATGATTGTCTTTATATTAATATTTAAGGGATTTGGCCAGTAAAGAAGACTTGCATGTAAAAGGCTTAAAATATGTTATCTAAATTCCAATTCGAAGGAAGAAAGAACACAGTTTCTTCGTCATTTAGACTCCGCAAGTCGTGGGAATCAAAATAAATGCTCGGAAAATAGAGAAGGAAGAAATCCCTGAAGACTTTGGTAGAATTTTAATGAACCTCGATTTGCAACCGGAGCATGTACCAAAAGTCATATACGACTCTGGTTAACATCTCTTTGCATCAAAAGGTATTATTATGACTAGAAATGGGTTTAATTGGGGGTGAAAGTGAGAGATATTAGTGGAATTACCATAGGCTCAATTTATAGTATCATTTTTACTTAATAGAGATTAAGTGATGGCTTAATTTTTCTTCCAGGGAATGACTCCCTTTGCTACTATTTATTGATACTGGTAATAAAATACAGAAAACTTTGGGCCGTATAAAAGGTGTTTAATTACACAAATGTCAAAAGCAAATGGGACCTTGCTGCATCCGGTGACTTTATATTGCAGGATAATTAATTGTAGTTTTGTTCAAAGAAATCAAAATATTAGAGTTCCACTATCCTTGGTTTTGTTCAATAACTATACACATTTTTAGCTTTACGGAGTTGAATTTACTAGCAGTGCAGTGGAGTAAAGTATGCACAATCGTGATCATTTTCAATCGGAAATTAGAAGCACGGAATGTTGCTTTTTCTTATTTTGTCTGAATAGGAAAAGGTTGAGTCTACGACAAATGATACCTAGCGTCAAACGATACGGCGTCAAATGATAATGATACCGCGTCACAGGATATCTCTCAGACCCAGGTAATTTTAGTTAAAAGTTCCACCAAAAAATATATTTCTTAAATATCAGATATCATTTGACGCGGTATCATTTGACGCGGTATCATTTGACGCCGTATCATTTGACGCTAGGTATCATTTGACGCCGTATCATTTGACGCCGTATCATTTGACGCGGTATCATTTGACGCTAGGTATCATTTGACGCGGTATCATTTGACGCCGTATCATTTGACGCTAGGTATCATTTGACGCGGTATCATTTGACGCGGTATCATTTGACGCGGTATCATTTGACGCTAGGTATCATTTGACGCCGTATCATTTGACGCTAGGTATCATTTGACGCCGTATCATTTGACGCCGTATCATTTGAGGGTAGGTATCATTTGACGCCGTATCATTTGTCGAGCACCCGAAAAGGTTTATACACAAGATTTATGCCATATGCTTAGATTAGACTCGGGTAGTTAATTAATTAATTATATTATTAATTAATTATGGAAACTTATGATAGTTATACGACTCCAAGTATAAGAAAACAATGACTAAAATTAAGGAAGTAACTTGAAGAATTAGTTGACAATGAATATAAAATTGTTTTGGCCGGGATTAAGGGTAAGAAATTAGCAGCTCTATGTAACTTCCAAATAAACTCTGGTTTACTATTGAATACTTTACAAGCCTGTAGTTTGACGTTTTATAAACTTTGGATTAACCTTTGTTCCCAAGTGCTTTGGAGTATTTTGTCCAAGAGAAACATTTGCTCATGTTTTAGTTCTGAAACGGCAGTAGCCATGGTATAAGTAGACAGAGTGAGTGCTGGAGAGTGAGAAATACTTATTCATGAACTTCCACTTGAGTCCATAGAAGAAGTGACATCGATTGAGTCACTTCCTTCCTCGTTTCCACTACAACTCTCCACTTGACTCCTAATAAAATAAAAATTCCCTTCTTTTCTCTGCCAACCAATAGATTACAGGAAAAGTAGTAAACGGCATACACTGTCCTTCGTATGGATGAACTGGATTTCTAGTGCTAAAATATCCAGCAACGTACCATCTTTTTACAAGAAATCTAGTTCGGAAGCAATCCTCTTTTAAAAAATTTAAGTTCTCCAATAAAAGGCTCCGGTGTGTAATCTAAAATAATTTAACCATGCCCTTGAAAAAACACCAATAGAACTCTGTCAGCATTTTAATATAGAAAATAGAAAGCATATTTCACACGCTTTTTCTTGGATTTCTCAGTCCAAATTTTCAAAAAGGTTTTAAATTACCTTGATCCTTCTAAAAAAAGTATAAATACTTGGAGAAATATTACTTAAAACATGCTGGATTGTTTTAGAAACGAACTACTACCAAATATACCAGAAAAAAGAGACAAATATCGGGTCCGGCCCTGTGCTAAAGTCCAGAGGGTAAAAGCCCTAGATCTTGTTTCTTGTCTCTAGAAGTTACCTTTTTATTCTGATGCATCTGCCAAGGTTGGCCTTCCTGACCCTTGAATAGTGTCCAACTTATACACACTGACTTTATGTAGTACAAGTACTAGTCCTTGTGTATGTACTCCATCTAAAATTAAAACTACGACTACTCGACCAACGGAACGGCCAGGATTCATCTCTCGTGCTTTCCCTCAGAGAAATCCCCCAGGGTCATCAGATCTCGATCCGTGTTGAACGTGTTTTCTTATCTGATTCCCTCCCGTTTTTTCAACACGAGAATCCCGAACCTCTCATCTACTACCCGGACTTTTTACCATTTTATTTCTTAAAAAAATCAAAAAAGTACAACAATCCAACCTTTCTTATGGGTTGTTACTGGAATTTCTGCAACCAGCCTGTTCTTTAATGTAAGCTCGATTGGATATCTGATCAGTAGAAATTTATTGCGGATTTTATTGCAAGATTTTTTTTAAACTATCTCCATTGATTCCTTCTGTGCATTTTTAGAAACCCAGACAGTTTATACTGGAAGCCAGGGATGCTAAAATGTATTCAAAGAAATGTAACTTGACCGTAAACTTTAAGCTTGAACTTTAAATCTTGGAAGAAAAAAAACTCAAAGCGCTTAGCAAACAGAAATATTAAGTTTGCATAAAATCATCCAAACATGTTTTCTTTTCAATTTAAAAAATAACTATTCTACCTGAACCTGTAGAAGTTTTGTAAAATATAAAGTGTTTCTGAATACTGGATTGAATCAGAAACTGAATAGAAGGTTTCCTTACATAATTCATCGGGTTGGATTGTACTCGGTGGAAATAACTTTTTGTAACTTTCTCCTACATTCTCCTTTATAGGTCGTTCATTTTCTTTCCATATTTTTATCTAGGGCTAGATATAATTTGCCTGAATTTGGCATTTATAAATCCCTAGAAAATATTACGACTCCTTAAGTAAACCCCTTCAAACTTTAAAATGTTCCATCAAATGATTACCAGAATCGAATGCCTTTGTACTACATGGACTTAAAATTCATGGTATTTACAGACAAAATAAAAACTCCTTGCCAATAATTCATTGCAACAAATATGTTGACTTCTTCCGTGTATAAAGATAAAGATAACTATACTTTGGAACATAGCGTGTTATTCCTTCATTATGACACGTTATTTAAGTGTTTTCATCAAGATTATCTATTAAAGTCTAAGAAAAAGAACCCACCATCACCATAACCTTTTCCCCTTGTAATATTTTAAACGTTAAACAGATAAGAAAGCAAACTGGGGCTTTGTATTCCACACGTTTGATTTTGTAGGCAGAAGAGTACCGATGTATATGAGTGTTAATTACCATCATCCTCTTGGATTGTAACTGGCAGTGTAAGTACGATTTGGACATCAATACAAGAACTTTATGGGTACTTTCGCTAGCAAAATTTTAGTTCATAATAGGAGGAAAGAGACGTTATAATGTCTAACCAAGAGAAAAATAGCAAATAAATGTTTTATCAAAAGATATTTTAAGGATGTGAGTACAATTGTATAAAGCTCGAAACAGTTGCATATTAATTTGTGTAAATTTAAGCAGCGATGATTTCCCAGAAGGAAGGCAGCATTATCAATCCACACTTTGTTATCAATAAGTGTATTATCCGGCTGGAGACCAACGGCTTTACCACTAAAAACGTGAATAATAACGATTGAGCCTTCATTCTCTATGAACTGGAAGGTTTAAGGCATTTGCCCTTGCAGCAGCTAAAGGAATAGTTCAAAGTGCTAAAGCAGTTACGGCTAAAAAATATAGCCGTCCTTGTATGGAGCATCTTTCTAATCCCTTGAGATGTATTAAAATTTGATGGTGTTCAATCCAATATAACTCCAACTTCACCCACCCATGACCAGAAGTAGATTGCTAGTAATTATTTTATTTTTGTTATTTGGATCCTATCCTAATCTGTCATCAATCATGAACTTAAAAATATGAGATGTAGATATTAATAATCATAGATGCGTGTGCAAAGCTGTAGAACGTGCTTGAAATATGTTCGGGAAAATCCAATTTCCATCTTATCAGGAGAAGTAGCAATTAATTTTTGTCTAATCATGAAATGATAACACAACCAATTCATTGTCCAAGAAGTGCAATTCCTTTCCAGCGTTATGTGCTTTAAAAAAATTAACTTTAGCCAATAAAAAATTACCTCTTTCAAAAGCATGTAATTTGTGCCGATTGCTTTTTTAAAACAAACCCTAAATACGTCTAAAATCCGCTGGTTATAAAAGTGAAGCGCAAAATTTTGCACGAAATAATGCAGCAAGGGGGAATACCCTAAATCCTCGCCCATATGCCGCCCTCGTTAATTATTCCGCATGCCTATCCGTTACATGTTAAAAGGGGCATCTCTCTCATGTTAAACATGCTTCAAGAAATCTTTTTTATCCATATAAGCCGCGGCATATGGGCAAGGATTTAGGGAATATATGAATCTGTGAAGATTTTATTTCATCCGAAGTATTTTACACATTTAAGCATTCCTATTAATATTCCGAGTCGTCATATGAATGATAACTACTAGGTATATCCTGCACCTCCACTTTATCCAAAGCTAGACGCACACCATAAATACAACACTTGCAGTGTGTTCATTTGGTGAAAGTATCCCTCTAGCATATACATTTACATCTACGCGAACATTTTTACGAATTAGAATAGTTTTTTTAGCATAACAGAAATAGGGTTAGTGCTAAGCCAAAGTTGTTCTTTTTTATGAAGAGGAAGAATCAGACTGTAGATAAGTGGATTCATTCACACACAACGCACACCATCCCTTTCATGTACCAATAATAACAGAACGCATCAAAATTTGGATACGCACGCCTGCATATTATTATGCTATTTACTGCTGCAGCCAAATCCCAGTTTATAAAAACTGATACATGCTACACGATGATGAAACCATTCCCAGTTTATATCTTTGTCAACGGCATTAGCTTTCGTACTGTAAGGCGATGTCCATGCAAATACAACAAAACTCCTAAGAACCTTCTTAGAAGTGTCATTCATAACTTCCACTTCTTTCCTGGTTTTCAAAGCTTTTTGAACAGATTAGATCTTAACTCTTCTTGTGACATGGGATGCTTTTACTAACTACTATTATGGAGGAATAATACACATTTTCAAACCGGCGAGGATTTGTAGGTCGGGTATCGGAATTACGTTGGAGTTTGTGACCGTTTTAGGGCAAGTTTAAAACTAAATACTATTCAATTTTGATCGTTCTTTCAAAGTTAGAAGTCCTTTGGTTGAAGTGAGGACAGTAAAGAGTTTGTTATCATGATAATTGATCGGCATAGATGATATGTGGGTCATTTAGAAGCTGTGGAGGTTTTTAAAGGTTGTAAACTAGGATTTGTCCAACAGGAAATGAAGTAAGAGTCGAACGGGGGTTTTTAACAAATTAAGAAGTTATTGGTTTCATGTTGAATTTATGTTGAAAGTAAAGAGTTTTTGTATTTGTATCCGACCTTTTGTTCCACGTAGTTTTCCATGTTAAAAAATACAGCAAGAGTTTGAAAGGAAAGTTTCATAAGCTGAAAGTGCTTTCACCTTTTGTTGGAAAGTGTCTTCTTGGGTGCTGGAGAAAGTGGGAAATCGTTGAATATTAGATTATTATTGTGCGTAACATGAATCCAACCAGCCAACCAACCCAACAGTTAGAGAGAGAGAGAGACCGTTCTATTTTACTTTTTCATGCTTACGAATAATAGCATAACAATAGTATGATTCTGGATCTATATTCTGTTCCGATCTAACTTGCTCTAGCTCTCTGGTTAAAGTCTGTTTTGTGAATTTTACATGTAATATTTCACAGTTTAGCATTCGTATACTTATCTAGAGAATTCAGTCTTTTAAGTAACTCATATTACTCTATTATAGCCATAGCTTTCTGGTTAGGGAACAGTTAGAACACAGCAAAACCATACCCACCACCAACCATCAGCTTTGGCTATTAACTGATAGGCGGATTTAGTCATTTCAATATTGCAAGCCGATTTATTTATAAATTTGTAACAAAATTATGTGCAGATTTGGATTAGTAATTCAAATGTATCCATAAATCCATGGTTCTATGGAAAGGGATTTTAAGGATTGAATTTAGGTATAATTGCGTTACTTAGATATGGAATATTGTAACCCCTAATTAGTAGTAGAAACTTCTCAAAAATGCAAAGGGTCGTTGATGGAATGCATAAAGATGCGTGTTGTAAACGAGGTTGTGACTATTCTGGTACTTAAGACAACTTAAGACAAGAAAAACTGAAGGTATAATTGTCCAAAGTATTTGTTGTAGAGGGTAAGAATTCTCTAGCCCCCAAACCACCATCTACTTTACGTGTCTAAGCAAGTTACATAACATTAACTATCAGGAAGTGGAGACCATGTGTTTCTTTCCTTGCTCCCATTTACTCATGCCTAAGAAAATGTGAATCTTAAATGTATCTTTTTTAAAAACCTTGTACTGGGAATGCTCTGCTGCACGAATGCCTGTTTATGTAAGGGATTCTGCAGCTAGAGGATGATTTTATTCCAGTTAGAGCCTTCCATCCCTTCTACATTTTAGATAGTTTTTTTTAACCCGATGTACTGTAGTCAGATTCTCCTGTGGGGGCTTAAGTGGGCACTATGTATTCCAGGCACAGGGAGACATACTCATCTCAAACCGTTCCTCTGTCAGACACAACTACCAAAAACTCTACTACCCGGGTACTTCTTTGGGATTCACCCCTTATTTCATTTTATCCTGACACAACCCGGCTTTTACTGCCATAAGATTTCTCTTATATAGTTAACTCGTATTTGAAAAATGCCTTTTCTCAATGTCTTATTTCAACCAATAACTGGACCAGTTTCCATTTTTTAACATTCCCAGTTGGATTAACTATTGGAAAGGAGCACAAATTGGACCTATTATGAAATTTCGTTAATTTTTGTGAAAAAAATATATGATAAACGCAAACTTAATATTTATTTTGTCTCGGTTAAACTAAAATGTTCGAGTACTATTCCCATTATACAAGAAAGAAGCCAAAGCATCAACCCTGCCGTATCCGAAACCAAAATTAGGGAAAAATCCCTCATCCTGCCCACCACAATGAAGATCATAACCGGACAAACCCTCCGCCTGAGCATTTTCAAACAGCCCCGTCCTAACTTCCTCGTACGTCATTTCAGGATTTTGCTGAAGAAGAAGAGCAACCACACCAGCAACATGAGGGCAAGCCATACTCGTGCCGGAATAAGTGGCAAAACTATTGTCCCCATCAATATAAGCCGAAAGCACATCAACTCCTGGAGCCGAAATCTCAGGTTTAAGTCTTCCATCACTCGTAGGTCCGGTGGAGCTAAATATCGCCCATCGGTCACCACTATCTGTCGCTCCAACTCCAATAACATCTCGATCTCCCGGTGACCCTACCGAGCTGCAACGTGGCCCACCATTACCCGCAGAGAATACCGGGATAATCCCCGCTTGGTGGTAGTTTGATATCACTTGATCGTAATAAGACTGGTTCCCATTGGTGCTTCCCCAAGAGTTTGATACGACATGAGGCGCCATGGTACAATTGGGTCGCTGACCGTTGGTATCAGTGGGACAGAAAACAAACTGACCACAAGCTAGAAGGTTGCTTTCGCTGCAACTGCTACTGCAACCCATGCATGCGATCCATTTTACATTTGGAGCAATCCCGTAACCTTCATGCCCTGTACAAACCAAAACCAAATAAAAATACAATCCAAAACTATACATTTTTTTGTCAATCTTGACTTCTTGACCTGCAATAGTGCCCATTGTGTGGGTTCCATGACCATCAAAATCCCTCGGGCTGGCGCTTCTAGTGGCGGGGTCAAGCCATCCATATTCCCCACGGTAGTTTTCCCTCAAAATTCTATGCGTCACTCTGACCCCGGTATCGACACTAGCGACCACGATCCCCTCTCCCCGAATTCCATAGTCCCATACTTGATCCGCCTTAGTAATACTAACACCCCACTGACTCTGTTCCTGTTGCGGCTCGATAACTCTCTTACTGGTTACCACGCCATCCAGTGGGACGTCCACTGGAGCTCGAATCACGGCAACTTCTGCTAGCCCAGCCAACTTCAAAATTGCATCTTTAGGGACGTCAGTAGCGTACACGACGTTACTAATCCAGAAAGTCTGAACGTTTGAAGAATCTACTCCAAAAGACTCGTTCAAGATGGCCAGAACGGATTTCTGGGACTCTGCTGCGTTTTCTATCAGTGCTTCACGCAAAGTAGTGATTTTTGCTCCACGCGTGGCGAACTTTAGATTCTTGATCGAATCTTGGGCTTTTGATACACCGGCTTTCAGTTCCACTATTATGTCCGCCTTGCCATTCTTATTTAAAAAAGTTACAATTTCTTCAGTAATTACAGAAGAGTATGCTACGGCTACCTGACCTAGGGCAACGCTTGCCAAAACTGCTACGATACTTAGGGTTTTAAAAATCATTTTTTCGCTAGCCAATAGCTTTTAACCTTTAAAAGTTACAAGTTATTCCCTGTCTTGTTGTCTGACTGATGAATTTATTGCACAATTTTTTATATTAATCATCTTTTTTCGTTTGTCCTTCGTTCTTAGTGAATCCTTGTGCAAAGTAGAACAGATTATTCATCAATCATCAAAAGTTATCTGTCGCTCATACTATAACATGTTTTCGATAATAAAACAACGCTTGTCGTAGGTAAAAAATTCCAATCAACCGTTGATAATCGTTTGACATTATTTTTAATCGATAAATTACAGACCTGGTAAGTGCTCAACCTTTTGATTGATTGCGAACAAGGAACAAACACTGACACAGACACTGACCAATTGGTTAAAATGTCCAAATATGATCAAATCTGAATAAGAATCCTTATCTAAAACCAAACACCCTGCTACATACAAGTACATAAAAATTATTCCGGCATATATTTTTCTTATTAATTCAGAAATTATAGTAATTACAGAAACATTGTAAGATAAAACTATTCCTAGACGTTTCTTAAATATAAAAGTTATAGTTAGGGAGGGCCATTTCGTAGGAATTTTTTACTGACTGATTAATAAAAATCTAAACGTTCCGAATAAAATGTTTCGTCTACAGCTTCTTTCTGTAGTACACCTAAATGCAAGATAGCAACCCCATATATTTTGCCTTTAAACTATAATCCCATTCTAATAAAATCTATCAAAAATGATTGCGGAACGTATGTAGCATAAAATCTACCCCTTTTAGATTCTTAGACGCAATGGCAAAACCATAATGGCAAAGACGTACGACAATTTGGCAAAGCAACTTTGGCAGAAATGTTTTCAAAAAAAGGTAACTTTGACCGAAACAAATGTTAATTTGGCAAAATAAAAAATTCGATTTATTATCAAAGTTTCTGTCTTTCCTTGTCATCAAAACTTCAAAGTTACAACTCAGCTTGCATAATATAAATTACTGTGGTTCTGGAGTGAGATATAACATCTGATCCAGCCACTTTAACAACTTAATCTGAAATATTGGGCCCGAATTTTTTGAGAATTTCTAGTATACGGTCATCAAGCTCCCTATACTTCTTCCGCTGAAGCGTAGGCAGTTGACCGTTCTCAATTCTTAAGTAATCATTTAAGATTTAAGATTATACTATCATTTAAGTATGCATGGATTCATTCATTTGTGTTTGCACTCTTCTCTAGCATTTTAGTTTTGCCAAACTGTCAGCGGTATTTGCCAATAAGTCTATGCCAAAGTGGATATTTTTCGCCTTTTTTCTGCCAATTTGGCTTTGCCAAAGTGTCTTCGGCCTTTGCCAAAACGTCTGCATACCCCTTTATAGGGTCTTAAAATAAATATAATGAATATCAAAAGTGGCTAAATAACCAAATAAAACACATATTTTGGTCATGGAGTAGTAGCTTTTGTAACCATTTTACGGATTGCGATAAGGTCTAAGGTAAGAATCATTTGTGCGCCTACAACTAACGAGGTAGTCATACTTAATGCCTTCAAGAAATTAGGCATTCAAGATATGTGACATGACTTATAATGCCGTATGCCTTAACTTAAATGTCAGCCTGCATTTCTTATTTTGCGGTTCACTCGAATACAAACGAATTTATTAATAAATAAACATTCTATACAAATCAAAAATAAATTTCCACTCGAAAAACAATTAGCGTCATCGTCTAAGCGTCAGAATGTGGTTGAGTAGATTTAAACAAAGATTTACATAGCAGCGGCGGCAGCAACATCAAGACGCCCATAACCGAAAGCTTGGTTGGGGAATTTACCTTCGTCGATTCCTCCGCAGTTCTGGTTGAATCCGGCTAATCCTCCAGTCTCAGCATTATTAAAGACAGCATCCCTAGCTTGGGCATAAGTAAGGCTCGGGATCTTCTGCTTCAAGAGAGCAATACTTCCAGCAACATGGGGGCAAGCCATACTTGTTCCTGAAAGAGTGGCGAAGGCATTATCCCCGGTGTTGTATGAGGAGAGGATGGAGTCTCCTGGGGCAGAGATCTCAGGCTTGAGGGTTCCATCGGTGGCTGGACCAACGGATGAGAAGAAAGCAAGAGCATCGTCAGAGTCTGTGGCACCAACTCCAATGACATCTCGGTCTCCTGGAGATCCAACTGTGGAGCAGAATGGACCACTGTTTCCGGCAGAGAAGGCAACAATAACGTTGGCCGCATGCCATCCTCGGATGACCGCATCGTACCAGTTCTGTCCTCCGAGGGTAGATCCCCAAGAGTTGGAGACGACATGAGGGGCCTTGGAGCAGTCTGGGTTGGCTCCTTGGGTGTCGGTGGGGCAGGCAATGAATTCACCGCAAGACAAAAGATCTTCCTCGAAGCAAGAGTTTCCAGAACATCCCATACAGGCCATCCACTTGGATCCGGGGGCAACTCCGTAACCCTCTGAACCAGCAATAGTTCCCATCGTGTGGGTTCCGTGACCGTTTGCGTCCCGGGGAGCAGCAGACCTGTCAGCGGGATCGAACCATCCGTAAGCTCCGAGGAAATTGTCCTTAAGGATTCTGTGGGTACCTCGAACTCCAGTGTCAACGTTAGCGGTGACGATACCAGATCCGTCAAATCCCTGAGCCCACAACTCATCGGCATTGATCTTTTGGATTCCCCATTGGACGGTACCTTGTTCAGGGGCGATGTTAAGCCTGTCGGAAACGGTTCCTTCTAAGGGGATGACGACTGGAGATCGGATGACAGCAACATTGGGGTCTGAAGAAAGCGTCTGGAGTTGTTTCTGGGACACTCCCTTGGCGATGATGGAGTTGGTGATCCAGAACACTTTGGTCTCAACCTGCTCTTGGGCGAGGAAGTTTCGAACAGTTTTCTGGGCAAGGGCAGCGTTGTTCATGAGGGCCTCTCGGAGGGCGGTCATCTTGGCTCCTCGGACATCAGGGAAGGTCTTTCCCTCAATTGAGGTGTAGGCCCTGTCGACTCCTGAACTGAATTCAATGACAACGTCGGTGGTGCCGGACTTGGCCATGGACAGGGCGGTGAAAACCTCGTCACGGACAACTCCACTGGAAGCCATGGCCATGGAGGCCACGCAAACCAGACCGAAAACTGCAGCTAATTTAACCATCTTTAGGATATTTTCCGGGAGTTAATAGGAGGGTAGGTTGTTCTGGAACTTGACAAGCTCAAGTGATTAATTTTACCACCGTTTGGCCTCCTTTTTATACAAGTTCAGCAGCTTCAGCTTCATTAGCTAAATCTTGGTTGTGTAATTGATTAATCTTTTTTATGAGTTATGCACTCCAGGATTCAATCAGTGTCCATTTACAGTTATTATCTTTAAATCCGCCTGGCTTATCAATACAATAACCCGTTTTTTTTATTTACTGCCGATTGCTAATATTTGTTGAGGCTTACAACAAGCTTATTGGAGTGAGTTTATGGACTTTTTGCAGTAATGACCTGTCCTATTGTCCGCCTATCGCAGAAGTTGAAAAGTCCAATCCTTGTCTCAATGTCATGTTCAATGTCTCGCTATCATTATTGATCATAGTCCAAAGATTAACTTGGCTGGCATTGTACAACAGATAGTTTATTGCCCATCATTTTATATTAATACATCCCGAAAAGATTAATATGGCCTCGCAACCAGTGATCAAACTTTTGCAGATGGAAATACAACTTTTTAAACCGAATTATAGCAAAGCCAAAGCACAACCTAAGCAGAGCATGGACAATTTAATACAAAAAGTACTGATTATTTTAGGAGGAAAGAGTTGATTTTTGCAATAGCAAAAGAAAGGACAGTTAAATCTTCAAAAGCACAAGGTTCTTCTGATGATTTCTAAGGCCATGAAACGCCGGAATTGTCGGTACAAATGGAGACTTCACCAGTTATTAAATGAATTCGATATCTTACAAAACAATGCAAATAATTAATTCAGAAATAACGCGACTATATATTATAAATTGATTAACACTCTAACCTACTCGTAAACAACGTTCCTCTTTCCGCTCTCGCTTGTACCTCGCAGTCTCTCACTTGTAAAGACAATCATGCATTTTCATAGGATAGGTTTCACGTTTCCCCGCTACACACAACAACTACTGCTAATAAAGGTATACATTCTGCTGTACACAATAAAAACATCAGTAATAAAATAATAACGGTTTACTCAGTAATTTAATACCATAAATGACAACTCAAATCAATCAATCATCTCTCGTTCCGTCGTAGTTCAAGTCCTGTGTTTTCCAATTTCAATTCACACAATTCTCAAGTGGAGTTATGAGTTTTCCCCACTCCTAAGTCATCCTCAATTTACCTTAATCCTACCTAACTTAGAAATCCCAAAATCAAAAGTTATTTTTAACCATGGGACTTCAGTTTATAATCTTGTTTTGCAAACTTCCCCACATTTGTAATATTTTATTTATACAATAATAAATAGACGTATCTCATTTACAGTGAGATAATCTACAATATCTATTTTTCTGATGTAAAAATTATTAAACATACTATTATATAGCACTGCGTACTCCACTCTAATCCTCCTCTTCTATAGTTGGACTACGAGCAAAACTGTCCGACCACTTTTACGACAAATGAGTATTTATTAGTCCTTGTCAACTATAAACATTCCAAAAATCACAAACTGCCTTAATGTTATCTTCTAAAGCTAGAAATGCCCTTAAAAAGTTCTAAATCCATTTTTCATCTTTCAAAAACCTCGTGCATAATTAAATTTTTCTGGGTAAACCCTAAAACTTTACATAATCATAAAATTTTCAGTGAAAGTTATCTACAAAAAAAAATAAAAGCTGCTTGATATTTTACTATTTGAAATAAAAACAAAGCATTCATGTGGTATTTGTTTGTAAACCTGGACACCACTCTCTTCCTGCCTTTCGTCATCATTCACTTGATCACAATTAATATTCTTGTTCATAATATCATCATTTCAACAATAACCACAAGTTGCTTAAGTTTCGGGTTTTATTTATTTACTTCTCCATAGAATGTCTCTCCAAATAAACGGAACGAGGATGAAGAAGAGTCGACCAACCTTAAGTAATTCCCACCTTCATTTTCCCGAAGGAATCACCCACTCGACGCTAATATCTTGTAACGATGATGTAAACATAATACAGAATACTCAAGTAACAACCAAAGCTAAAGATGCACGTTTTCAAGTTTCAAGTTCACATAATAATTTATTAGTCAAAGGAAGGATGGATGAGCTCAACTTTCTCTGGTTTACCTAACAAATAATTATTTGACATTTTATAATTTCACAAACCATGTTATCATCCGAATAAATCCAAACTTCCTGCTAACATTTTGATGCAAATCTTAATAAAACATTAAATTAAATTCCAAGCATTACTCCTGTCTAATTTGTCAATGGCAAAATTCATATTTAAATCAGCATTTTTTAAACTGCATCTTAAAGGCTAACTTTACTCATCTCCTAAATATTAAAAAACATGTGCTTTTCATACCCAAGAATGCTCAAACACACTTTCAAGAAGCACAAAATATGAAAGAGGCACGGCTGTTAATATATTGAAATAATAATACAACAGACGGACTTTGATGCATATTAATAATAGCCATTCATTGCACATATTTGATTATTCTAGAATCCGTGTAAATGTTGTATCTATTGATTGGCTAAAAAGCTATCGCGGAACAAGCATAGTAATTTACAGAGTTGGCAATACATAGTCAGTCAAATCGAGTCAGGATTGAGAATTAAACTTGACGACGACAGTTTATTATAATAACAAAAATGTCAACTTTTCCCCTGTTCTGCTACAGTTTGGTTGGGAAAAAGCTAAACTCATTTTTCTTCCACACCGTTTAACTTACAAAAGTCCAAAGTCATATTGACACAGGCACAAGTAGTACGACATTGGGTTCGGATATTATTAAAATAAACCCAACAAACGTTGACAATGACGAAATGAGAAAAAAACAAGCCTTTTCATTTTCTCTCTCTAGTTTTTCATCTTCATTTAAAAATACAATTTTTGTTGTGTTCTTACCATATTAAATTTTACTTTCATTTCCAATTTTAAACTGGATTCTAAGGTAAAGTTACGGACTAGGAATTAATCTGAAGGTTTCTTGTGGGTGAATTATCCTAATAACGAAAGTGATCCCTAAGATTGCCGTCAGCCTACAATGGTAGAATAAGCAATAAGAAACCATCATGTATCTCTTATAAATTGTTTCAAAGTTGAATACCGGGGACAACTCCTTTCCAGATATATTTGGAAATAACGTTGAACACGAATTCACCAAAACTTTCGAATTACACCAATAAATAAATTCAGTTGGATGCAATTTTTAAAAAAACTAGGTAGATAGACCCTTTTCCCCTTTCTCCAAGCATCTATCAATTTGCTACTGAAAAGGAAATGTTGAATTGGGCTAAAATAAAGTTAGTTAAAGTCGTGTAAGTGAACATGCAATGTCGGGTCATGAAGGATCTTAATCTTGGTACAGGTAGGAGGAAGGGAAAAGGAGGGTGGATTGGATTAAAATGAGAAATGGATCCCTGTCAGTCCTACTCGGAAGAAAGACGGAGAAACGGTGGAGAAACAACTTGTTAGGAGAAGAGCAGAAGAAGAAATGAGTGATTCAAGAGAGCTAATTTGTCTAAAGTCAGATCCAGACAAGACCCTTAATAAGTTAACATGTGTACTCGACTAGAGAGTTAATCTCCAACTACCTCTTCATCTCCTACTCCTCCAAACAACCCTATTTCATTCACCCTTAGAACCGAAATCATTAACTTATATATTAACTTTTAATCCCGATTCCAAACTAAGCAAGCTAAGCAGTCTGCTTTTTGGATAAGGGTTCTTTTAGGATTTACTTGAAATACTATTTCTAATGCAGTGGCTCTAAAAAACGTTTCAAGTTCAATTTGATACATCTACAATTCATAAGGGAACCCTGAAATTCAAAGTCCTCCAACCTTCCAGCATGTAGTACTGATTGGAAAAAACCCTCCGTATCGTAGTTTATTAAAAACATGAAAAATAACTCTACTATTGCCTATTTATTTCCTTAACAAATGCGAACTCCAGTCTGAATTTCATTACTGGTGATGGTGATTGAATTAAATAAACTGGCAACTGGGTCCTGCCCTGTGCGGAATAAAAACCCTGGCACAAAACTGGGTTTCATAAACCGACATAACATTTAGGTTGAATATAAACAAAATCCCGTTGTTAAACCCACAATTTCAGGGTTTTGGTTCGAAGTTTACTGAAACCATTGGGTGGGGTTGTTAAAAACCTCCGTGTTTCCTTCACACCATGCAAGATGCAAGTGCTAATACCGTTGAGTCAGAGAAGATAGGGAAAAGTCATAGACAAAGTAGCTTTCCTTCTAAAAGGATTCTTTGTCTACAGGAAAAAGTAAAGTGGATCGCATCCAACCTAACCAGAACCACTGAGCCTAGCGTAGCTGCTAATTCTCAATTCGCCTCCCACGAGACTTTCTTCCAGTAACAATGCAGCCAGCATACACTCCATGTTAGGTTATATAGAACCTTTTACAAACTACAAACCTAACATTTATAAATGTTGATAGGTGCGTGAATTTCCTGCAGACTGGATAAAACATGTGCGTCCAAGCTCCTCTTTCCCTCATTTATGCAATGCAATCCATAAGTTGCAACTTGTTCTTTGGAGCTGATGTGATATCCCATCACAACGCACGCCAACAAGTCAACCAACTAAAATAAATTAGCTCGTTTATCAGCCAAAGTAAGTAAACAAGAGTAGAGTCAAACATTTATCATTCTTAATGCATTTACAGAAGCCAATATCCCTGACATAACGCATGCATTCCACACCAGAAATAATCCAACAAGTACACCCAAACTTAATTAATTAGTAAAGCAAGAAGTGCACTTTCTCAAAACGTACATCTTCCTATGGAACCTACAATAGGACATGATTAATGAAAAAAACAAATTTGGTTTGGATAATCCAGATTATTTTAGCTTGATTTTTCTTCGGATAAACGAGGTTATCCTGCATGTAAACAGTAGTTGCGATATGGACATTTACTTTTACAAGAAAGTAGGCTAGGAGTAGGTGGTGATTATCTTGGTAGTGACATTGGCATGCATACACCCTTGACTTATTTTTGGTAGAGGTAAGTTCCTCTCCTAATCCACTCTATTATTATTACATTAGCCTAAGAATGAACAACGTACTTCTCTTTTCATTGTCTAACTTTCACCACGTTCTCTACTCTAGTCATCCTTCTTATAACTTACCAAGAGATACCACCACCTTTTGCCCAGTAGTTGGTGTTCAGTCTTATCTAATTAACTAGTAGATTTTGCCACTTTCTATCATCTGTTTTTGCTTCTTTAAGTAAAGGGTTGTTTTTTATATTTAAACTGGTCATTGACACGAAGGATTAAGTGTCCTGGAATTTACTATAAAGTCAGAATTTATTATTGGACAAGAGGACCAGTGCCAACGTTCATCCTTGGATGCAAGCTACACCAACAGGAAGGTCGAACTCAAAATTATTTTGTAGGTATAAAATAAAATGCACCATTGAACGAAATATTTTTATTTAAAAACATAAGGCATTGGCATATTTCTTTAAGATTTTGAGTATGATAAATCCAGTTGATATGTTGCTGTCTAAATTCCAATAAGCCAAGCTGTTCTGGGGGCTAAGCCCCGAATCATCTCTCCTTCCTTTATTGACTTTCCTTGTGGGAATTGACGGAGAACAAGTGGCTTTGCTGCTGCAGGGTAAATAAATCAAGTCAATAACTCTGCATAGGATTTATGAAGAAAGTACTGCAGTTTTTGTATATCCTTAAGTACTAAGGAAGAATATCCCTGTCTCCAGTCAATAAATCCTCATCCTAGTCTCTTAATCGGTGTCCGGACAGGTTGGCAAAGTCATAATGGCAAATACCATTTTGGAAAACCTAGAATGACAAACCAATTTGGCAGAAGTGCAATCCATTTTGGCAAAACCGAAATCCATTTAGGCAAGACCAAAATTCGTTTTGGCAAAAGTAGAACGTTTAAATGAGTTGGAATGATATAGCTGTGATATAGGACATATACATTTTTTGTCAATGATTTCTTATTTTGCCAATATGCATTGTATTTTGCCAATGCGCTTTCACCCTCTTCCAATTTGTCTTTGCCAAATTCAATCTACGTTTTGCCATACCATCTTTGCCAACCTGTCCGTGAATCTCTTAATCTTTCAACAAAGTTCACTCTCTCTCCTAAGGTTTAAGCTAGACCATCTGACTGACAAGAAGAGCTTAGCTCACCCTTTCATTGTCCTCTTCAGTAAGTCAATATGTACTTGTCAAGCACCAGGTTGGAAAAGTAAAAAAATACCCGGTATACACACATAGCATGAAAGGTAACACTGACTACTTTTTCTATGAACTAAACTGCTATTTTTATCTAATTGTGTCTCCAACGTCATAACAGATTTACTTAAACCCTTTCTTTTATTAATGTTCAGAACTTTGTTACTAAGTTATGCTATACAAGTAAATTTTTAGGGCAATGGTAATTACTTTTTGTATTTATTGAAATGTCATCAGATTAAAGCCGAACATTTGCTCATTACCAACGAGTGACACTGATAAGCCTGAATGAAACTCTGGAGTGTGTTGTTCATTCCATGATGGGTTGAAGGTTACTCACGATGTTGAAGCGTGCTAGGTAAGGTGGGTTTGGTAGGGAGCAACAATGTTTAAGGTTTAGGGTCACTTTTTTGATAGGGGTTTTTGGTTTTTGTTTGTAAATTACATGCTATGATTTCCAAGGAGTATTATATTATATTGAAGTTATTTAATAAATCCCAAATAACCCTTCAATCATTTGTATAAACGAAGCTTAGCCCTTTTTTCCTGGCTTGAATCTGTAAATATTTGAGTACAACTAGCAATCCGTAGAGATAATGTCACTCAATTTTGAATTGCCTAATGTTTTCATAAATTAATTTAGTGTCGTCTGCAGAAACTATTGCTTAAGTTTTTGTTTAATACTTCTTTAAACCGGTATGAATTAAACAAGCAACAACAAAAAGTGAGGTGCAAAAAGCAAAAATTGATTGCTTAACTAATTTTTTAACCATTGAACTTACTCTGATGGGCCATTGATATTTCCTACAAATGGAATTTACTCAAACTGCCGGAACTTAAAATTAAATCATGGTCAGATTAAATTAAATACAAAATCTACAGGAGTTTTCCGTGGTATGATGGTTGCATAACTGACCTTCCAGCAAGTCAATAGAGTGATGAATAAATAAATATAACATGTACTTTTTAAATCACAAAATTGCAAGAAACAAATTACGCAGTGCAGTGGATGAATGCAAGGATGAGGTCGGAGCTTGATTCCGGGTTGGGTAAACATTTACAATTGGGGTTACAAAAAATGCTAAAATAAAGCTTTAATCACTAATCAGTAGTAATGGGATTCCAGAGCGTAATAAACCGTTGACCCTGTTATACACAAATCATTGTTCAAATAAAACAGGTTTGACTACATAAATAATAGTAAAGAATATGGTACAATTAG
>JAQFZX010000202.1:0-79143 GCA_034682405.1 Hydroisotoma schaefferi
CATGGTCTCTTTTTGAATAAGTATAAGTAATTCTTACTTCAATAACTCATGAAATCTACCAGTGACAAAGTAAATGTCCACTTAAAGTTCATTTTTAGTTTCCTTAATTTTTTAAAAATTCTTGAACGGTTTATATTTCATTCTAGCAATATTTTAATTCAGGGTTGTTTTAAATGATTTTGTTTTGCCATGTTACTTCAATTATTTCGTTGCTAAACTATTCCGGGCTTTGCTTGGCTTCTCTAGTGATTTTCATACAATTTACACAAAATATTACAGTTTCAGCCACAAAACTACTTTAGTAACTGTTCCATTATCAGATTTCAATCAATGGATAGGAGCGTTTAATAATATAATGTAAATTTTAGGTTCACGTCAATTGTTTAATAAACATTTATGCTTAAAAACTGGTGCATGGAGGGTAGGATTGTTTCGGTGTTATTTAACTCATTCGTAAAAATTGAAACTTAAATTAAAAGATTGTCCATTAAAACCAAAATTTGAAGGTTATGTCTTCTGCATCAGTGATGCAGATGCAGGCATATAGCTTTGAATACTACAATGAACGGTGAAATTTCTTATAGAAATAGTTGGAGATAAGTTAGGCTGTCAGATAAGATCACGAGAGATAACTTTTACTATTACCTGCAATCTTTTCATCCGACAGGATGTTGCATAAGTATTTATGACCTGTGAAGGTAGTTTAATGAATCTTATAGCCCCTTTAGGAAATTCCAAACAGTTTTACTCATGAAATAGAACGGTATACCACACGCTGTCCAACAGAGACGTATGAGGAGTCCTATTATTTTATTAGAAACTTTCCTGCAATAAGTTTCAAAAATGCAACAAAACATTACTATAATTTATCCTCATCTGTATCATCCATTAAATTATGATGAAAGCGTTGGCAGAATTTCTGAATTATGTTGACAACGTTCGACAGTCATAAATAAATGTGAATTCATAACTGACAGTCACAAAATTTCAAAATAATCGAGTCACCTTCCTTCCTCACCGTCGTCTGTGTAATGTGATGAAATATGCCATTCGCACCCAACCATGCAGTTTTCTGAACATTAAACAATTAATTTGTATCTTAATCCAATTTGTTTTTTAAATGTTATATGGTATGGTTTGTGTACATAAACTAGAGTCCTTTCATTTATACGGATAAAACAGAACATTTTGAGAAAGATCTCATGTATTTAATGTCGTGTGTACGTGCAAATACAACGAAGATAAATTATGACTTAACTAAGCTTTTATATGAAACATGAAGGAAAGACATCTTTTATTTAAAACAGCTACACCAAATATCATTTACTGAATCATTTAATCCTACGATCTAATCTTTAGCTGCAGTTTCCATCTTAACTTTACATGACGTTACGCATATTTCGAATTTGAATACAAAGCAAAATTCATAGGTGCGTGCTAGTAAAAAGTTGTTATTTATCGTATATTTTGTTTGTGATGGATAGTTAGTAAAGCATGTGATAATTTCAATGACTCACTGTAAAGTAGTCAAAGATAATTTATCAAATTTAGCATCAAAGAAACATGTGTGCCATCGCCATGTGTATGGCCTTAACATTTAAGATTATGATTTTTATTTGCAAGCCAAAAAAGTATTTCAGATACCAAAATTCAAAGTCTTTCAACCATGCATCTATTTAGCAATAAATTGCACAACAAAGTTATCTTCAAATAGAAAAACAGCCGAAGTTTGAATCAACATAACTTTTAAAACGGATTGACGCAATTCAAATCTTTCATGTGTAGCAATTATTAAAGCCAGTGCAGTAAGACACTAGACATTTAACGTTCGAATAACGAGCATGAGTATGTATGAGTATGATTTATTAATGTTCCTTGGGATTAAACCCATAACATCGCATAAGCGAACTAACTACATTTGAATTCTAAATTAAAACCAAGTTTATAAACGCTCACTAAACTTATTTGAGGTGTGAGGTCTGAGGTAGGATGGTAGGAAAGGTTAAGGTAGTGTTGGCCTTGTTAAAAGATTAGTTGAACATAACGTAGTCTAAATCTGTGACTAATATTAAAATACATCAAGTTGGAAATATTTTTGTATATTTAGACATGCAGCAGTATTTGGTTGCTCAAGATTTTATTAGATTTATTGAGCAGAATATATCATTTGGGTACATCAAATTGATCGTTTTGGCTGCAATCATAGATGGGTGCTGGTAATTCTTCATTGTCCAGTTTAGAGAGAGCTTTGACCGGATGGTGTAAGACTCAAAATAAGAGTGAATTTTATATAAGTTTTAGCTCACACACAGAACCACATTTTTGATGCTGCTTTGAGTCATCGCTAAATTTATGACGTGAATGAGCTGTTCAGTAGCTATATGCTGCTACGAATCTATTTACAAGCTAACTTTACCTGAGCCAACTAAAACGAATCAATACTTACTTTTCTAGTATCTAAGGTAAACTTACATTGTAAATGTTACCATACAAAATGAGCTATTGAGCTGGTAAATAGAACTAACATAGAGATCAATTTTTTTTAACTAGCCAGAATAAGTCAATGAGTCAGTAGGAAAGCAAAATAGGCGTAAGGTAAAAATGAAAGTACGAAGTAGGCAAAGGTCGTTGGGGGACGTAATATGACAGAGCTCAAATCTGTGTCAAATGGCATAGATAGTAGAGTATAGTAGTGGTGGTTTTTGGTGATTCATTAATAAAACGATAGAATGTACGTATCAACCATCATGTAACGCCTTTCGTTTGAATTAAAGGGACCCAAGATACGATCCAAAAGCTTATCAGAAAGATGTTAGCGTCCGACCGGACTACCGTTGTTGATGCCATAATGCCGATGATAGATCAGATCTAATTCTTTTTACTGCACAACAAGTCTGCTACATTCTTTGTCGTGTAAAAAAGGATCCTCATAGCCATGAGGCCATGACATTATTCTTCCTTACTCGATCTAAAACGACCTTCAATTTCTAAATCTGTTGTGTTTAGAATTCAACAATTGGCAGTAGTAATAACCGCTACCACATTCAGAGATGGTAGGTTATATGAGTAAAGCTTGAACCTAGCTAGTAGGTTACTCATCGTTTTTAACATTTCAATGAAAGTTTTAGCAAAAGGCGCTCTTTACTGCAATTTTATCTTCTTTGTATGACTCATTTAGTTTATAACTTGACACACGTTCATGATAGGCTATTAAATTTTTTCTTTTGATAATTGTCCCAGTCCCATGAACATCCTTAGCTCTTTGTCAAAAATTAAAGTTACGCACGAGACAATTGGAATTATCAGTAGACCATGACTTTTAATTAAGCATTTGTCATAGACTTGCGATTGAAACTAATTATTATGATCTGATTTTATTTTACAGCGTGTTAAACAAGGCATCCACCCACTAAGTTATCATGTAAATGTTACCAAGCTTTTAAATTAGTATTAACCTTGACATAATAGTTTTGTGAGTCATAATATTTTTTGGTGGACCAAAACCGAAACCTTCTTAAAGATGATAGGTTAAGCCCACTTATTATTGAGTGTGAAGAAGCATTCGAAATGCAGAATTCCTAACATACATATATCGTGTCGTGTGCCTTTAAACCTAGCTAAACTGTAGACGCTATCTCCATAAACCCCGTACGATGACCTATCCAATCCAACCTCAAATAGTAATAAAGATGTATCTTAAAATAAAATTATTACGAGAATTAATGGTACTTCTTTTTTTCATCTTTAAATTAAAGCCTGTTAAGTTTTGCATGATGTTTTTTTGCACTTAGCTCTACGTTTATTTCAGTTGTCTGTGGTTTAGCCCCACTACTCCCTTAAACGAAAGATAATGAATAATAAGCATTTAAACAGTCCCCATGCAGTAGTGACCTTCTGTGCATACTTTATCAATTTTATGTATTCAAATTTTGCAATAAAAACAATGAAAAAATCCTGATGGCTAAATTTATAAATAAATCTTGAATATTCTTTTTATCAATCAGTTATTACCAAATCCGTTTTAAATACCTTGCAACACCCAGAGAATATGTAAGGTTGAGTGATTTGAAACATATCTTCATCAAAATGTACAAATCAAGGTCTAATCATCACCTGTTACAAGTTACTATTATCTCAATAATAAATGAGACGTGTATTAAAATTGTTCGAATTAGACTCAGTTGGTACCTAAAATTTCAAAGCTTCAAAATTTAAGTCAACCATGAGAGCTGCATACCGTGCAATGCTGTACTGAAACCATCAACTCGTATCGAGTTTCGAAACTAAATCTCATGTTAAAACAAACAGATATACCTCCACCGTTTCAATATTTGAATCTTGATTACGATTGCGATACACCGATTCATTATCATTTTCCACATCAGCACACACTGGTCATTCGAAAGATTAAGACTTGCATTACAAACACAAGACAGATTAAAATGAAATGTTAATATGGGCCACATTATGAATATTGCTACTTGCCTGATAGCGATGCGATATTACGCTACTTCTATCCGGGGGTCATAACTCGTGAGGGGATAGTATTTAAACATTAGGGCGGATGTGATGGATCCTCAGTCTTAAACTTTTATCTCCGGAGAGAACGTTTCATATCCACTCCAATTTTGTTATTTAACATCTTAAACGCCAGACTGAATGTCGTATCCAATCTGAAGCAGGCCAGAAAGATCAATTCATAGTCCTACTTCGATGCTATTAAAGAGATTGGATAAAATAAAAAGGCTTTGATTCAATAATTTAGCATTATTGACGGTGATAGTGTGCCCAATATCTTTAGCAGCGGTCAGAGAGTCCTATGCCTGTAGGCAAGCGACCTTGTATAACTTCTTGACGTGCTATTTACCTTTACGTCGACTAAGCCAGTTACGATCTAGCTCTCTGTGGTCACACTTCAGGTAGTTCATTGCCACAATCTTGCAAGCATGCAATACAGAAAAGTAATGTTAGCAAACCCATTTTTCTTAGCCGCCCAACTGTTTATTCTGTAGAAAAACGAACGCTGGAAATAAAACAGAGCTGAAGGATAAGAGCTTGTTTCACTCATTTTCCTCGAACTGGAAGATCCTTCATTTTGCAACGGTTCGGGTAGTTCACCAACGGTTTGGGGTTGGGAGATTAGAAACGAGGAGAACTTTAGTACTTCACAACCGTTGTTAGCTGGAGAGCTTTGGAAGTGAAGTGATATTTTCCTTTTGCTGAAGGATTCTTAAATTGCATTAAAATGTCTGCAGTCGTCAGCTTTGAGAGCATATTTCGGAATCAAGATGACATGGAGAGACCTGAAGTGGCGAAACTAACCGGTTAGTAGCTTAATTAATTATACATGTAATGCTACAGTTTGTTTACTTTTGCATGCATCACAGTTGATAGTGTTGGAATAGTGAGAGAGTTGGATACAATACTTGTAATTTTTAAAGTCTATCCGGAATTTGAAAATTGTCTCCAGAAAAAGTCCAGTCTCTAAAGAAATACTCAGTGAAATCCTTATTTGTGTAGTCGACATTTTATAGTGAATTAAAATACCCTTTTAATGATTGAGATGATAATACTAAATCCAGTTCCAAATTTGCATTCCTACTCCTACTAAATTATTATCTTTTAAAAGTTGGATTGATGAATTTTGTTAAATTAGAAATTGATAATTTAAGAGACATTTTCGCTACAAATTAGACACATACTGGACTTATTAGAAATTAGGATAGTACAAATTGGGTAGGAGGATTTGACATTCTAAAGGCTCTCAGACCGTTTAATCATTTATAGCTTGATGTAAGAAGCCATTGCCAGTTTGAAGAGATGGCCGTCATTATTTGTTTAATTACTGCATTCCCTCATCAGAAAGAATTATACTAAAGAATTATCATCAAAATCTGAACAAAAAATTTAAAAACAAATACGCAATTGATTCACTGATCTCATATAAATAGAATATTTCTGCAACAATTTCTGTAGTACATTCAGAAATCAAAAATATATGGCTTTATTTCGATATTATGCAAACGCCATTACTTCACAGAATAACAAGCCGTTTTAAGAATTTGTATGCACAATTGTCTGTGTAAATATGAATATATTATGAAAAATATCTTAAAAGCTACATTACAAGGCAGGTGAAACATAGATTTCAAGTTACAACCCAAAATATAATCTTGATTCGTAGACATGACTCATAGAACAGGCTATGCCTACAGACAGGTAGATGGTAAGCACCTAATGTTTAGTAGTTCAAGGCTATCATCTTGATGTTTATTATCTAATATTCCAAATAAAAACTTTTATTTGAGTACCTGCATCTTCGCACTTCTTACGCTTTACAGATTTGAATGGAAAATATTTTGAGAATATTGTTAGCTCTTTTTAAAACTGCTTACATTCCATATACAATGTATGTTGGTAAAGGGAAATGGTTATGTTAATTTAATTAGTGTTTGGATTATCCCAATCTTCAACGCAGTTCGGTTACTTAAAGTAAAGAAATATTGCCTCTTCGTTTTATCCAAAACCTTGTATTAATTAGCGTTGCAAAGTTGCAGATGTAGATATATTAAAGGTTGCATTTAACTATTTGATTTCCTCCCACAACGAAGTAATTTTATAATCTGTTAATCAGTGCACTATAGAGGATACAATTTTATTTAAGAACTAAAAAATTAATCGCCGCGATACATATAACCATCAAAATTATTATTTTGTACCACGCACGTTGGTGGATGGAATGCACATTAATTCACCCAACGCCAGACCAGACAACCATAGACAACGTTTATAAGCTTTAGAGATTTGTAATATACTTTCTGAAACAATGGGTCCTTAGAATTATCGAAGCATAAAAGTCTTAGTTCATTTTGTATACTGAAGGGGTATAGTTTTATTCACCAAGTTTGATTAAAACTTCATTTGTAGGTTGGAATTGGAAGAGTTGCATCATACTCAAACTCAACTACAACGCTAACAGTACCTAATAGGTTAAGTCTTGCATGATTTTTACGTGCGTAAAATTAAGATATTATTTATTGAATATCAAGTTAATGCTTTTATAGCTTGTTATCTACAAACCTTTTACTGAAGTTTATGATTTCTTCTGAATTTGAATTTAGCTAATCGTGCATACAAAGGCAATTATACTTAAACAGGGAAATGCTAATAGGCCTATCGTTATGTGGCATGAATTATGATTTAGCTAGAATGAGAATGACAGTCAAATTTCCTATCTATATGATATTGACAGCAAATAATCAAAGAGTCTCTAGTTTTGTCAAAAGGCTTGATTGACAATAAAATAGTATTAGTAAATTAAAAATGGTATGCTTAAAACATCCGATATGGCTGAAATTTAGTAAGATAGGATATGAGCCACCCGACCCTTTCTTTAAATTCGTTAATTTAAAACGTATTTAAGAATGTTTCCCAAAAAATTGATATTTTGGAGAATATTTACGCGATTTGGCTCAAGCAATTCCTACACATTTATATGCATAGGGGTCAAGCGTTATAAACATTTGTAACACGCACATTTAGGTGTCTTCTTACGTTTTTAGCGAGAATCCTAAAAGCACAGAAACTTGTTCTTTATGCCAAGCAAAGTAAGCTTACGCCTGAAGGAGCTTTAATTGGTTCTTTACTTTTACAACGCTTATGAAATGAAGCAGTTGACGGCCGTCATTGCATAACTGACTTCGTATTAGCTCCAATAAGGCTATCCTTCATTACACTTATTCATTCTAATCAACTTTGCCAATATCCCTTGATACAAATAGAATATGTTAAGGTAAGGTTTCATGGGGGATGCTGAAGCCTTTCATTGTCCTTATTCCTTCCTTTGCCTAACGTGAAATGTTGAATATCTCTGATAATCTATAAATGCTAAAAGCCAAATTGTAGTTTATAGATTTGCACAGCTAATTCAAGACATATTCCTTCTTTTTGTATCGTTGGGTCATGAATGAATATGGTCAATGTTAAATCATAGAACTGTTTATAGACGTTTGAATGTCAATGTAAGTGTATAGCCACTTCTTTAATTATTTCAAGTCTGACAAGAACAGTTCTTGATATTGTTAGATTGTACGTCGAGTACAAGATCTATTTGGAAGTGTTTCAAGTTCAACAGTTAGCCTAATAGCTAAAACTTGGTAATAGATTTAAACACATTGGGAAGTTCAATAGCGTTTATTTCTGTTTCGATTTACAATACATAAATTAAAAATGTTATGCTCATTAACGTTAAAATCGAAACATGCCTTTTTGCAGCTCCCATTCCGAAATGGATAAGTGGCCGCTACATTCGCGTTGGACCAGGAAAGTTTGATATCGGAGATGTTACTGTCACGCATTTTTTAGATGGATATGCTATGTTTACCAAGTTTGACATCCGTGATGGAGTTGTAAGTTTAATTTAACAACATCACGTATTGAAGACGGTTTTATTCATCATAGATAATTCATGTTGTAATGGATATGGAGCTTTATCATGGTCTTATTTATATTACAGGTTATCTACAACAAAAAGTTCCTTCAGTCTGAGGCTTACAAGAAGGCACTTGCAGCAAAGAAGCCTATTCTGGCTGAATTCGCGACAAAAGGATGTTTGGACAACAAAGGGTTCTTTTCCAGAGTTGTAAACGCATTTGTAAGTCTAACCAATGCCATTTCTTGCTCAATTGCTGTTGCTAATCTAAGTCTTTGTTTGTATGATTCTAAATTCCGAGAAAAAGTGTGATGTATTGGCATTGTCATGCTTGCAAAATGTCAAAATGCATTTGTAAGGAAATGGAAGCTTGATAGCTCTTTCATGGGTTTATTTCGTAGATATTTGTAAAGATGTTAATGTTTCCTCTTTGATTACTGTGCGTTTCCAGAGCTCAAATGGAATTACGGACAACGATTCCTTGAATCTGTTTTCAATCGAAGGAGAAGTTTTTGCAGCCTCTGAATCCTGCCACATCCATAACTTTAAAATGGAATCATTGGCTACGGGGGAAAGGGTAAGTGAAAAATGACGTCTGCAAAAACTCTATCTTCTCAGTCAGGAATTAAGTTTTTGACTTCATAAATAAATTAATGGAATTTACGATTTTTGTAGATTGACTTCTACAAACTTTTCGGGGTGCATATGGCTTGTTCCCATCCAGTAAGAGATTCAAAGGGAGATTTATACAATATTGGAACAAGTTTCACAACAGGATGCAAATACCAAATCCTTAAAATACCAACTTTGGGAACTGGCAACGTTAAAGATGGTGTGTTAAGAGTTTATTTCATTCCATGCATGATTTTATAACAACATTTAAGACAGTGAAATTAACATTTTATCGAACTTTTTTAGCTCTCAAGAAAGCATCTATTTTTGCTACAGTCCACCCATCTTGGAATACATGTTTCAGCTATTACCACAGCTTTGCAATGACTGAGAACTACATCGTAATGATTGAGCAACCGTTGCTAATTAACATTATGAAGCTCGCAGATGTCAAGCTTAAAGCTAAATCTATGAGAGAGATATTGGAATGGTGTCCGTCGGAAAAGGTTAGCCACTTAACATGCTTTTGAATTTTTAGCCCTGCATTTATTTTACTCTGAAATAAAGATTGCTAATCATAATATTAAAGTCATAAAATGAGTAAGAATATTTTTTATGTTTAGCCGAGGTTCCATATTGTTAACAAGAACACGGGCGAAGTGTACAAGACGAAATATTACGCAGACAAGCCATTCTTCTTCTTCCATTTGGCAAACTCTTATGAAGAAAATGACCATATTGTGATTGATATTGACGCTTATCCAGATGCATCTATTTTTGATGCAATGTTAATGGAACCTCTTCGAGCTAGAAGGATGGAAGGAGCGGACAGGTCCCAACTCAGTCGATTCGTTTTACCAGTGTTCAAAAGCATTAGGGTAAAATATTAAAATTAAAATGAAAAATTTGTTGAAAAGTATGAAAAATTTAAAACTGAATTAATATAATGTAGGAGGTCAGTAAACACGGAGGTCTTGTAAAATTACCAAATACAACGGCAACCGCAGTACGAGAAAGTGACACGGTTATGTTGTCCTGCGAAGAAATCGGTAAGCCCGGTTTCGAAGGTCCAACAGCTAGTCCAATCAAATTATTCAAGAAGCACAAGTACGTTTATGGAAGTGGAACTTGCTGCGATGGGAATTACGCCAATGCAGTAAGTCTTCATATTAAAAATATACTTTAGTATTAGAGATGGACAGGATGCATCTTATCCTTACTTTTGAATACTTTACTCCAAAGCTTTGCAGACTGGATACCGAGACTAAAGAAACTTTAATTTGGCGAGATACTGAGTACTTCTTCCCCGGAGAGCCAGAATTCATACCCACTCCCAATGCTACAGAGGATGACGAGGGGATTATTTTGTCAGCCGTTTCAGACGGTCGTGTCAATGGAAAGGACTTTCTACTGTTTGTAGATGCGAAAACAATGAAGGAAGTCAGTCGAGCTGTTTTCGATAACCAAATTCCCCAATGCGTTCATGGAGGTTTCTTCCCAGATAAGAAAATGAAGAAGTGCTTTCCCCCCTTCTTTGTAACTTATTAGACTGGAACATATTATGATGTACGGCATATTTAGGTGAAGATGTCACGCTTAGTTGAGTGTGTCACTCTATCATTACCATTTTGGGAGTAACTTTACGATTTGAGAACGCCAGGGGTATTGTCACAAATTTTTAATTAATTTAGGACTAATTTAATCCGTAGACATCAAGTAGACGGATTTTAAAAGCATCTGGAAAGATTTTTTTGTGATATTTATTTTACCAAAGTGACATCAAAATGTACATAGATAATCTATAAAAGGTAGATTTATGGCGTACAATGTAAAACAATGGAAATACATACAAAATGAGATAGTCTGCAGGATTTAATATTTATAATGCTCAGTGAATCTAAAATTCAATCTGACAAGCTATAATTATACTGCAGTGATTTGAACCAAGATTAGAAATATAAAACTATACAATGGAAAACAATGAGACTTATTTTTTGGTTTTAATTAGTTTTATTTTTTATAACCTTTTACTTATAAAAATAGTTTAGTGGGGCTTCAGTTGCAGTGAGCAAGTGTGGATGTACCAATAAATATAAACAGCATTGCCCTGACTAAATATATTAAATATACTGTAGGAAAAACTACTAAAGTACTTTTCAAAATGCATGCATCTTTTAAGGGATGGGTGCTGGTTGGTGATGGGATAATAGATTATTTTATAGTTGAATGTTTAATCAGGTAAATTATTTATAATAAACCATTCCATGTGAACATCTAGTGTTTAATTATGTATGACAACTTTTGGCTACTACTGCTACAAGCATATAAATGTGAAAAGTCTAATAATTTAGAAACTTTGTTTAATAAAACGAGACGCTCTTTGTACAATTTGCATATAGCTAATTTACAGAAAATCTCTTTTAAAAAATGGTAGAACCAATGAAGGGTACCTAAAAAGCAATTGGATGGAAATTGGAAATCTACCTACACTATACCCCTATAAAATTACCGAAAGATAAGCTGTTAACATATTCCAAAGTAATTGTTTGTCTATTTATCCATCATTCCTTCATTAAAAGTTCTGTTTCTACGAGTTAAACTTTAGATGCTAGTTTTAACCATCTCAGTAATGCTAGAAAATAATTCCATAAGTTAAGCCCTTTCTTTCGCCCTCGTAGTATTTCCAAAACAGCCACTATGGTTTTGTATATTGATCCATAGCACGTTCTAATGGCATGCCTACTTTTGTATCAGAGCATGATTAACTAAATGAGTAAATAAGACGAACAGTTTCATGGTGAAACATTGATTGAATTGGGAAAGTTTTAACTCCGTTGACAGTATGAGGCAGTTTTTGCACAAGATGAATGAAAACTGTCGCGATATCATAAAGTTATTAAGTGTCATGAGGCAGGTTCCAAAGTTCAAGCATCATGCAAATCTTATCATCGTCGTTGATAATCATCCTATCGTACATAACCTGACTACGTATGAACAGATGAACCCAAATAATAAATATTATCTTCTCACCATCCGATCCACAGAATCTATTCATTATTTTACTAACTAAGCTTTCTCTTTTGGGCCTGGTTATTCAACTATACTTTAATGTGGCTAGGACCCTGACAAGTGGCGACAACAAACCAGTTCATGGGACCTCAATTTATCAAAACGGAGGGACAGTCGCAGGCGTGTGTCGCTTTTAAAGGGATACGAAATGATGAAAGGAACGGTTTACTAACTGGACTCTGTCTACACTCATTCTATATCAGAGTTTACTTAAGAGAAATCCGTAGGTTTTGGTTGTACGTCCTTCTTTGTTGATCATTCATATTTATTGCACGTGAAGAAAGGATGACTCCAGTTGAGAGATCAAGTCGTGCATTAAACTATACTCCGTTCGAGACAAATATGGATGAAAAACAAGCATTAGGAAAAGCATGTCCACAATTTTTCCATATATTCCAGAATACCTATCTACCCATTCCAGATGCAGTCTTGGAGTTCATCCCTAGCTCCCCCAACTGATGTACAAATGTGTTTAATGTTTGTAACGGATTTTTTCCTACTGTAAAACAGTACAGTACAGTCACAGTGCATATCAGTAATAAGCATTTATTTCTATGCAACTTAACCAGAGTAATAATCACCAAAAGCATTAAACTATGGCCCTAGTGTCCTTCCTAAACCCGTTTACTCCTTCTTTCCTACTACGACATGAAATCACAGTTCTTAAAAACCAGTTACATCTCTCCATCAGTCCTTTACTCGAAGCTCCTACAGCTCTTACTTAAAAGTTTGTACTAGCTGTAGTGTAGCTCATTTCAAGTTCATTTCTGATTTTGTAGATATTTTTTAAAGGTCATATCGTACGGCCCAATAACTAGAAAGTTGTTTAAAAAAATAAGACACTTTCCAAGTATCCGACGGTATTTGTCAAAAAGGCAAAGGAACGGTTATTATCAAATTAAAATTAAAGTAAGCTAACAAAAATCCTATAAACTGTCTCTTTCTGCTACTCTTTACCCATTATTTCTAAACTCGAAACGGCTTATGCAATTCCTCGTGGAGCTTCGTTTAACGGTATATGAATAGCACAGTAATAAATAAACCAACTTACAACGCTATTTTTACAGGAAAGACTGTCTCTTCCGGGTGTAGCTGAAACGGTACTATTTCCCCAGAGCTGTTCCAGGAATCCACAAGTTAACGACCAAGGATAAATCTAAATAAAATAACCACAATGGCAGAAGCATATCCTTCATCAGCATCTAGTTCTAGCATGAGCAGTTCTTCTGAGCCTGAAACTGCACCCAGTAAGACCGAGGAAGCGATTGCAATTACTGGAGGTAGTACCTCCAGTAGTAGTACATCTTCCAATTTCTCATCCTTGCCCCCGTCAACCCATCCATTACCAGTTATGGCCTTTTTAGGCCGTCAAGGAAGTCCCGGTCCGGTGATGCTAGACTATGCATTCTCTTCGATGGAATCAGTAGACCTTGACGAAGCCATGGCTAACCAGCCCGATAAAGTATTTAACTCTGTCGAAACCATCCTAGCGACTAACAATAGTCTTCTCCACATTCCCGACGTCGTATCCCGGTATGCCAATCTCCGTCAGTTGGACTTTTCAAGCAATCAAATCACAGACATTTCCGAATGCATCACCCAATGCATCAATCTGACCACTCTCATTGCCCGTAATAACCTACTGGATGAGCATAGTTTCCCAAAGAACTTTAAAAGTCTAACAAAGCTGAAGGAGCTTAATCTAAGTGGGAATATGTTGACAAGGGTGCCTTATGAAATTTTGGAGCTGACGTCAATCCAGAATCTTCACCTTGGAGCAAATAGATTGGAATATGTTACGAAGGATATAAGTCTGATGAAACGATTGGAAGTTTTGTACTTGGGTGGAAATCTCATCACAGAGCTACCGCAAGAGATTGGAGAGTTGACCCATTTAAAAGTATTCGTCCTTTGTGAAAATAGGCTTGAGTACCTGCCTAAATCAGTTTCTAATCTGAAACAGCTCAAGTCTTTGCTTTTACATCGTAACAGAATCACTGCTTTACCCGTCGAACTTATTAAGTTGAGGAATCTCATGGAGGTACAATTACAATACCCTTGAAACCTTTATTTTACTCAAGCTGGGAAATAAATATATGCTCTTTATTGGATATTTTAACTAACGTCTCTTACTTAATTTATAGCTTAGTTTGCGAGACAATCCTTTGGTAAATAAATTCGTCCGTGATATGGTAAGAATTAGTAGAAAAAATTCCATATTTGAAACTTAGGTTAATATGATAAAATTATCGAGTAATTTATCTTTACAATACAGGTCTACGATCCCCCTTCTTTGTTGGAGTTGGCTGGAAGAACTATTAAGCTAAGGAAAATATCCTACAAAAAATCAGACCTTCCGCAGAATCTCGTCGATTACCTTACATGTGCTCATCAATGTGTTAACCCTCGATGCAAAGGTATGCAGGGATTAATAAAATAAAAAACCTCTTTTTGGCTTTAAAAGTTAGTTTAAAAAATGATTTTAATATCAAAGGTAGAATTCCGTATGAAATTGTATTAATTATTTTACAGGAGTGTTTTTTGACACCAGGGTTGAGCACATTAAGTTTGTCGATTTTTGTGGAAAGTATCGCGTCCCCCTTTTGGAATATCTTTGTTCGCCCAAATGCAGCGATCATCGATCACCGGCTCATGAAGTTAGTGATTCTGATTCTGAAGACGACAAAATCAGAAAGGTTTTGCTGGGATAGTTGAACTGAATACGCTTCTAATACTGTTTTACGAATTAATTACAGAATTACAAAATACTATCATGTTTAAAATGTAAGGTAGCTTTATATCTGTATTCCATAAAGCTCCTGTTAAATTTGTGAAAACATTATGAAGTTATTTTTCGAATACCCTAACCCTTAGTTTACTTTGTTGGCGTTAATTATAACTAGGAATTTTGTACTTGACTGTGTTTTAAATGAAAATAGTAACATCGCAGTACAAATAAATTTATAATTCGCAATAATTAACTCTTCAATCTTTGTAAATAATTTTCAAGTGTACGGTATCGATCCTCTACTTCTTTTCAGTCATTCGTGGCATCGCTTGATATACCCTTAGAAGCGAATGTGAAACGTTTGATGCATAATTTCTTTCGTAAGTCAATAAGTTTCGAACGTGTACATGTACATGTTGGTGAGTAAGAAGCAAAATGTATATTTTATGATCAAAAAATATTAATTTTTACTTTCAAGATCTTATTTAAACTTCTTGGCTACAACAACACCAAATCGAGTTTAAGACTTTATTGATTATACATTCTCCACTGCAGTACTCCCATTTTATGATGTCTACATGAAGGGTTTCACTTTCACTACTGGGTTCCTCCCGGTCCGAATCCGATCCGAATATGGGTCGTATTTTATACCCCGAATAAGGCAAGGGAGACAAAAATATTTGTCTTCCTGTACCCAACACCATGCATAAATTGTTGCTCTTTAGGTAGTGGTCGACCTTGTTAATCCGCAACAAAATGTGGGTGTAGTACACAAATGCACGTGCAGAATACCAAGATCAAAAGTCTTTAAGTTAAGTTAATCATAGCGATTGCCAAATACAGATATAAAGGATTATGGCAGAAATCGGGAATCTATTTGCCTCTGCAAAAGAGCAAACTACTCCTTTGGAAGGAAGTGTAAAAGGTAAGGTAGTAGCCAGTTTATCTACGCTACTAGGATACTAGGAATCCTTGCAAATACCCAAAGTTTGGCAACTTTAACCAGTAATAAATGGGTTCCCTATCGCTTTGATGAGTTGAGCTACTGGATGTTAGCTAATTTTTATATTGTATTTCAAGATGTAAATTTGGACTGTTAAACCAAACATGCTTTCTTTTTTCAAGACTCGATTAACATCTTCAGTCTTTTGTAGAAATAATTTAACTCAACTTCCTTTCATGGCATATTACGGGCATATTCATCAAAACTGAGTGGATGTTAAACATGAATTTAAGTTTTTTAAATTTGTATCGCATGATTTCCTATTCCTACCTACAATACAAATGCACCTCGCAATAAAAGCACGACCAGATTTTCGAATATTTTTTCTTTATTAATTTTACATAGTGTCCTTATGGAGAGGTAGAAGTCAGAGCTGCAACAATAATCTCAAAACTGCTTATGTCTAATATTTTCATTTCATTTGCTGTTGTATTTTATTACCTCTTTAATCTCCCTTATCAATATAATAAAACAATAAACAATGCATCATAAAGTTTGCAGATCACTTGAATTATAAACTTACTGTCCATCAACTGCATTCTCATGAATATTGAATATTCTATATGAAGATTTCTAGAACATGACTGCTCTTCAAAAAGTATAATGACAGCCTACTAACTATTCATACGTTTTATGATGTAGATTTAAAATAATCTAAAGTAAGATATAGCAGCCTTGGCCATGTCGTGACAGCTTTATTGCTCTTGCCAACTTCGATCCTCAAAGATATAAGAATGTTTTGAATAGGAAGACAAAATTCGTACTCAATTCGTCATGTTAATTATTTATTTATAACAATTGATTTTTTTCGGTCAGAGTTATTTGTACCTAGTACATTTTACCCTCATACTTTCATGAATAGTGATACAAGGCAATTATACCGGTCTTTGCATGGCATGATTCTGCACTGCCAAAACTTTTAAGCAGCGTTGCGTGCAGTCTTATAAAAAAGCATGTGAATGAGAAATTAACCCACTCTTTAATCAATATCGTCTAATATATTTTAAGGAAGTTTTTAGGAAGTGAAGGAAATTTAATATATAGACAAACCTCGTCCTATTCAGTGGTACATTTTTAATGAGAATTCTAGCCTTTAGTACAACCGTCCGACCGTGAGCAAATGTAATATTCATATGGACATTCCATGTTTACAGGAATAATTCCAGCCTGGTTGAGCGGTCGGTTGATGAGAGTTGGTCCGGGTTTATTCGACATGGATGAAGGCTTTGCAGTCAATCACTTCTTAGATGGATTTGCGATGATCTCCAAGTTTGAGATAAAAAATGGAAAGGTGAAAAATGCTATTTTTACCGGCTAATCAAGCTTATACCGAAGATTCCAAATTTAGTTCCATCATCGCATCATCTCCTTATAACTATATTTTAGATGTACTTAAAGATTAGATGTGAAGCAGTCTGTATTTCTATCGGATGTTCACTACCACTAAACAACAGGAGGGATAGGATCCAAAACCATTAAACTTATTTAAAAGATAGCAAGCACAGTTAGCAGTTTTTTATTCATAGCTAGAAGAAGCTTCCAATTGGACCTAAAAAACTTTTGGAAAAATTAGAGTAAATATGCAACTCCATGAATTGAAGTCCGAGAGACATCAAACAAAAGTTCTATAGTCACTACATAAGTTCATTTACCTAATCTTCTATCTTTAGTTCAAGAAGGAAAAAAACGAAGGAAGGAAGCGTTCTGTTTTAAGAATTAAAATTTAAAATAGATTTTAACATCCTGAGCTTCTTCCATCTCCATCCATGCATCCCTAGGCAAGAAGTTAAATTTACGAAAACTTTAATAGAACGGTTGTTTTTGGAAGGATAAGCTATTTTCAGTACTTTGGCTGCCGACTTGTGCGTATTTTTGTGATTCTATTCTGATATTGGTTCGGAAGGATTCAAAATTAGTTTGAGGGCAGTATTTATAAAGGAGAAATGTTTAGATGGATATTTCGGGTGCGTATCAGGCTATTTTAGAAAAGGCTATTTTTGCGAGGCTCACTTAAAGCATAAAGCGTCCTTTCTATTTACGAAGAGGTTGTTTTTAGCGTCAGTCAGTAATAGCACTAGTAGTAGCAGATGAGTCATTAACAACGCAATGCAAAGCAAGCAAAAGGCTAGCAGTAACGCCAAACGGTGAGACTTTATTTTGGATCATGTTCACTGAAAAAGGATTTTGTATTTTTGCTTCGACCATTTCATTCATAGACTGAACTTAACACACGTTCAACTCAACTTCAGCTTGAGTACACATTACCATTATAGAAAGAGGAACATTCAGTCATTTGGGAGCTGAGGCAGGCTATTTCCATGAGTAGAGAAACTAAGACCGATTTAGACTGATGGCTGGTGGCTTGGTGGAGTTTATTTTCGAGATTCTAATTTCAACTCAATGTCCCCTAAGAGTCTATCTTAAGATTTCTGCCCTCCCTGTTACCAATTTAGAATTCCACAATTAGCAGAAACAAATTTACCATCGGGTAAATTTATATTTCTAAATTTGTACCGGAAGTTCAGAGCAGTCTAATTTAAAACTTTCTTCGTGGCTTCTGTTCAAATAAACTATTTTTACTTGGAAACCTTTCTTTAGGTTTCTCCACATCTCTAACACTCCACCGTTAGTTAGTTTAATGCTAGGCTCTAAGAACTCAGTCAAAACTGAAGACCTTGTCCCACACTAGTAGCGATTATTCTAATAATGTTTTGCTGATGCGATGCTAATCCAATTTTATTCATATGTTACACAAAACCAGAATGAGTTTGGATAATCTTAATTAAATCATGAAAGTATCTAAGTTGATCTGAATCTGTTCAATTGGTTTAATAATAATCGGACCGTCATAAGATGAAATATGCCAGGGGAGATGACATGAATGATAGGCAGGACTATTTTAATACTTCAGCCATCGTTTCGTTATTCTCAACAGCTTTTTTTACCCACAGGTTACTTACTGTCAAAAACTAATAGAATCCGAGTCATATCAAAAGGCTATGGCTGTGAAGCGTCCAATATTTGCGGAATTTGGTACACACGCATATCCTGACACAACTAAGGGATTTCTATACCGTATGTTCTCCACTTTGGTAAGGAAGATTAATCCACCTAAAATTATCCAAAAAAGTACCTACCGCATGATTAAAACTGCTACAACTATGACACAATCAAATCCTACCCAGCTACCTTCCCGTATTGCTCAAGGAATAAGCGTTTTTTAAATGAAAGGAGGCTTATACGACTATTGATGGACGGGGGTGTTGTTATTGATGGAAAGTTGAATGGATTTGTGATTGAAGGTTCCAACGGACTTGACAGACAATAACGTAGCAGCCCTGTACCGCATTGAGGATGAATTGTTTGCTGCATCAGAGACATGCTTTGTTCATACAATTGATTGCGAATCTCTTGGGAAAAAGGAACGGGTAAAATCATCTTCTTTAATCTGGCTTTGGCTTTAAAATCTTATACTAAGCCTAACATCAAGCAACCAAGCTTTAAACTTCACTCGCTCTTGATGACGATATATTAGACTTAAACTTAATCCATTCATTCAATCCAAAAGAGTATTATATATTGCATGCAATCGAATTATCCATTCTATGAAGTATTTATGTACACAAAATTACTATTGATATTGGCAACAAATGGCTTCATTTACCTCTAGTGCCAGCTATGAATGTCAGTTCATATGCAGCTAATAAGTTACATAAGTATTGGTTTGCAAAATAAGAAACCAAGTTTAGTACTTCATAGTGCAGCATTCCACAAAAGTAATCAAAGCATCCTCAAGTAGACTTTAAACGAGGGACACATAAATTCATTACATTATTCATTATTATATCAGCCCAGCCAGAGTGAGTAGGATATACATAGAGAATCTTCCTTTCCATTTCCATTGAGCGTTAAAAAGTGGTCGCTGTCGATTTGGATGTCAATTTATTTATAAATGACTGGGCTAATCTCTTCGTCGTCGTTCTAATGTCGTGATGACTGGCTGGTTGAATGGCGTAAACCCCTATGGGGTCCTCCTTTAATGTCGTTTACGTCTTTAAGGAGTTGTGACTTTTATTTCAGAAATCAAAAGCCTTGCATTTTTAACCATTGTAAAATCCCCGGTTGCATAATAACAGCAGTCATATTAACAGTAATCTGATACTAAAGATCAGACATAGTAGCAACAAGCCAACTAATAAAGTGAGCATCAAGTGACTCAAACTACTGATAAGGGAGAAAGAAGATACCAAGATAAAATAAAAATGATTATGAGAGTTGTAGCAGTGTTGAAAAAAATGCAAATAAGTCCTACCTTTTCAGAACAACAACTAGGTTCAATAATTATTATTTTTCATCTATCCAATCTTAAGTGCACCCTTCTTATCCTTAACTTCCAATTCTGTATTACTACTACTCCTGCATAAGTCTGGGGATAGTTGGGTGATGGTTGATGCAGAACTGGTTTTTAGATAGTTCTAAATATGTTTTGACATGAAAATTAATACGAGGTAGGCAGGCGTACAACTTGTACTTGAGCCTTATAATTGCAATTAGCTTTTAGGACAACACACGTTTTCACTAGCCGAACATAATCAGAGAATGAACACAAGAATCAGTGAATCATAAAAAAAAATTACGCGTTGCTGTTTCTTACGTTTTGAAAATGAGACGTTCTAACGCTGTCATAATCCTACATCTCTATGCTAATGTATGAGTGCAAGGAATGAGTAATGCACTAAGTTTTTGACACAAACAGCATAAATTCCCTTCAAAAAAACGCATGTGGCAATTTACAGTACAGTGGTAGAAATTTATTTTAAGTTTTTATGGCTAACACAAAAGCATTTCATTCCGAGTATAATAGATGAAGGTTGTCGCTTTTTTAAATGATCTTGTAACTTTTCATCTTTGGAATTTGGTTTTATTAACCTACGTCTTTTACTAAAGGCTTATCACTGAACGTTGCATTTATTAAGGAAGAGTATTTTTCTAAAAGGATGGATCTCTTTCTTGTAGTAATTTGAGATTGAGTAGTGCAACCTAATCCTGATTTGCATACTTATTTGTAAAGATTAGAGACAATAGGTCCCGTGCGATAAGAAGATTACCACATCGGATCATTTATCTTGCAGTATCATCCATACAATTGTCGTCGTAATCATAATGAGCATCATCATATTATCTTTTAGTCGTAATGCTTATAGTAATGATTATGATAACAGTAAAGGGTCAATGCATTATTTGGGCCTATCGTTTCCTAATTCCATGTGTCTGAAATCGATGCATCTAATTGCTTATGATTTGTGAGCTGTAACTTAACTTTGCACTACCTACTATTATGCATTATTTACTAAACTGTTTACGTTTTGTCTCTATGCAGCATGACCTGTTGAAGTCATGCGGAACGATGTTTAACACCCCACATCCAATAGTAGATTCAGAAATGACCACTTGGAACATCGGGGCCACGATGCTAACTGGCTGTAAATATCATTTAACTAAAATCCCATTCATTGGCTCAGGAAAAGCTTCTGATGGTAATCATCTTATCAAGTTCATATCTTCCTTTGTCTTTTTTGGCAAGCTTATTGTTATCTTTAGCTATTGCTACTATTAGACTGGTTTCCTGGTTATTTTTCTTGAAATTTTAACCATATTTATAAGTAACAGACAGGGAGGCGGAGGTTGGGAAACTTCTTAACAAAACATATGCTTAAATATCTTAGAAACATTTGCAACTTTAAGCCCTTTAATTTCTAATAAACTGGCAGGAAACTGTACTGTATTAGAATGAGGTATTAAGTGGGCTTCTACGCTATAATTTAGACTCGAGTAGTAATTTTTTTGACAAAATGATATGTATAATTATTGGCTTCTGTTATTAATAGGTTTTTATTCCCTTCTTAACTTTTACTTTATTCAAAATCTTACTAATAATGGATTGCCTCATAAGAGTGTAATAATTTGCCGATGAAAAAGTGCACAAATTCTGCAACACCATGCCATGTTTCCTACGTGTGCTAAAAATTTTTTTGTTCATAAAGGAAAACAAATCATACGCTGATTTGATGATGGTTAGTTAGTTAATTCAAAGGAGTTAAGTGATCTTACAGGAGCAGTTATAATCAATAAACTATACTTTAAAGGAAGATGAAGATATGGCTTTCTTATAATTAAACATTCATGCCTAATTTATGATCGATGATAATTACAGCTCTGAAAGACTCAAAAATTGTTGCAACGATTCCATCATCATGGAAAACATGCCTGTCATTCATCTCATCCTTTGTGATGACCGAGAACTACGTAATTTTCATGGAACAGCCCCTCCTCATTAATTGTGTTAAATTGGCACAAATTGGGATTAAAGGCAAAGCCCTTCGGGACACGTTTGAATGGACTCCTTCGGAGAAAGTAAATCTTTTTAAAGTAGTAGTTTAGATTAGCGTTTAGATACTCTTAATTTGATGTAATTTAAGTTTTCGTTAGGGAATTGCATACCACTCTCTATCTCTAACTACTACTGCTTGAAGCTTACTTGTTTAAACAGATATGCGCTAAGGTACATTGGATATACAGGGCTCATCCTGTACCCAAAAGACAATGAAAGCTCTTTATGAGTGCTTAATTCTTGTCATCTACTATTTCTAGAACTGCTTTAAAGTCATAGAGAAGGAAACTGGGAACGTAATCAAGACGAGATTCATTACAGACGAGCCTCTTTTTGTGCTTCATCACATCAACGCATACGAAAGGGATGATCAGGTTAGCTAATCATAAACTAAGATTGTAATTAGTACTTGTCCTCATTTGTTCCCTTGTCCCTTGAATCCCCAACTAGCTCGCATGCTGCTTTTTACACAAAAATGTGTCCTTCAAAAAGCCAACTACTCTTACTTTATGTATGAATGAACATCTTCTTCTTCGTCTTTTATAAATTCCATGCCTTTTATGTACTTAATTGAACAAAACTTTTTCCGAGAGGCCAAGCAAACTTAATAAATGTCGTAAATACCTAAACATGAATGGAATATGCAAGGACCATAAAGATAAGTATGAAGTGTATAATGTAATAGTAATCAACATCATATTTACTGCTTGCAAATGCCGAATCATTTAATTGAAACGAAAACATTATTATATCTTACAATTTTTATCACTTTTATTACATTTATTGTGGCACATTTATAAGGGGAAGGTCGGGTATAAAAAATATAATGTTTTTTAACGGGAGGTGTTGCTGGGCAAGGAGTATGTAATGTGTAGGGTTTGTGTAAGTGTATATTTCATGACTAATGTGGTTTTTGTGCACATGATATGGAGTAATAAATTTAGATGGCTATATTTCCAATTAGAGGGGACCAGTTTGATGGAATGATGATTTATGATAATTCAGCAGGAAGAGGTACTTTAAGCCTTCTGGCTTTCAATATTCTTGTAGATGATGTCCAGGGCCTTTTGGATGGCTTTTGGAGGAAAAAAACAAGAAAATGTTTTACATTTGCATAAGATTTGTTCAATAAATTAAATATATTTAGAAGATAAATTTACCTTCTGGGATTGGTGGTGGAGTGGGAAGATGAGCACCTTTGGGTTGGAATCCGTTCTCATCAGCGATGTAGGTGACTTCGATAAGATCTAGCGGCATAAAAAGGCTCATTTTATAGACTTATTTTACAATAAATGTAGGGTAAGTTTTGTTTGTAAGTTCAAGAGTTATTGCCTCCTTCGGGACTGTAGTAAGAGTAAGATCCTTGGATGACTTGGATGGGATTCTCTGGGTCATCGCTTGGCTTAATGTATCCTGATTGTTCCTGTTTCTGTCCGTCGGAAAGCTCGCTGACCCATCTGAAGGTTCCGTCTCCGTTATTCTCATGCTCGCTCTTGAGAATGGTCACTTCCTCGGGCTTTTGTTGAGCTTGTGGCCGAGCCAAAGCCATGCCCAAAAAGGCAGCGATGAGTACCTGGAAATAATTAAACACTTTTAGTATCCATTCCCAGGCGATGTCATTTCCATTATTGAGGTTCCCAATTTTTGCACAAAATAGGAAAAGCCCTTTTGACTAATCCAATAGGATCCTTCATTTTTCAAGCTTTCGTTAGCACGTTCAATTCGTTATGAAAACTGATTTATTTGATAACCACTTTAACACTCTTCCAAATAGAAGGCTTTTGCGAGCATGCTTATGAAATTGAAACAATTTTCAAGAACCAAACGAAATTTCTTACGTATTTCATCATTTTGATGAGGTGTTTAGTTAAGCTGTTGACTTGTATGTTGTGAATTACACTTAGGAAGATGCAAACAAGAACTGATGATAAATTCAACAGTTTCAGACGCTTAAGTAGGATTTTTTCTTGGTGAAGGTGGACGGTCACCCAGGGGTCTTCATATTCGTTACTAATAATAATGTCCTGATTGTCCCTACTTTGATATCTTGTTATGCCACTACCAAAAGTATCATCTTCATCATCAGGTAGAACTCCCACTTTGTTCTTAACGAGACAGGGGCACTTATGCACTATAATATTGACGATCAAGCCAATGTACGATAGTGAAGATTTTTTTACCAGCCTTTGCTTTAGCATCTTAAGAAGATGCATCAACCGACTAACAATATGTAGTCATGCTATGAAAAAGATCAAGAATAAGACGTACAGTCATGTGCATATCCCTTCAAAGCAATTATCTAATAAATATGCAATCGGAATTAGGTATAAATCCCTTCACAATTTCATCGTTTCGCATCCTCCTGCATGCCTTATAAATGTACAAACCTAACTAAAACATGTACATTATGGTGTTAGTTTCCATTTACACGCTCAATGATCGGATATACAGCATTTTAATCGAATAATTACTTAGGCTTGTGTTGACCATGCTGCTCATTATTGTAACACGATGACCCTCCTTCCTCGGCTTCATGCTGATGCTCATCTTCTTTTTAGACTTTTAGTTTATAACTTCAGTTACTCTGTTGGAAATTCAATGAAGGGCCAAGCGAAGGAATCAGGGGTAACTACTTGGACAAAATGCAGTAATTATGATGTATCTGCAAAGCAAACCAAGTACTTCAACCCTATAATTTGTCATCGTCGGGATTCACTTTAAGTAAGAAGTTGGAAGCAGACGCTTTGTACGATAAGTTGCATAATGCTAAAACTAAGATCAGAAAGTATCAATAATCTGATATGAGTTCATTTTATTATTATTGGTGCATAAAAACGTCTTTTGCCTGGGCCAAGGTGTTATATTTTACAAAGGGAAATATTGATTCCTATGACTACAAGGATAAGTGGTCATTTTTAAGGAAAAGGGTCACTAAAACGAATTGTGTTAGGATTAGGGTGTAAAAACCATAAAATGTCGGTCGGCATCGGTAACTCTATAAAATTCCTTAACCATTCTTCATTCACCACTTTAGCATAAAAGGTGATGAAAATATTAACTTGCAATTTTATTTCTTTTTAATGCCTTTCTTTGAAAGTTGCTCCTGGTTATAAAAGAAGGACAATTTAAGTTAAAAAAACAAGTTTTCTGTCCCATTAAAGCCATTCTTCTTCGCTCCTCCTTAGCTGTGTAAGTAAAGTAGTAAAGGGACAGAAATAAGAAACATTATTTTTAACAGGTTTTATGTCATTTTTATAGCAAAAATAAGTAGTTTTTGTAAAACAGAATGGAGTCATCTTGGTTGCTGAAACAGAAGGTCACGAAGTTACCCCTGCTTAATGATAATAAAAATAATCAAGGTAATTATTTGCCTTCAATCTTACATTTAGACAGGCATAAGACAGACACCAGACGTCCAATCCGTGAAACCTAACATGTTAGATATGCGCATAATAAAGGGCTTGGTATTCACTTAACGTTTGAAATGCTTCATCACTCATACTATGGATATCATGGTGCAGAAGAGGTGACATATTATTATGGCTGCGAGATAATTGTCATTTTGTTGGTCACAGAAAGTGAAGATGAGCTGCACGCGTATTTCTGTCGTTAATAGCAGTGAATCGTGTCATCTGAAGATGAGGCATTATGTAAATATTTTCTTAATGTAGTTTGAGGATAACTTCTTCCTTGGCTAAAGGCATGAATAGTTTAATATGTCTGGGTCAACAAGCCTTTAAATTATCGGATCATCTTTTTCCCACATGATCTCTCAGCTTAGTATTCTCTGGAAGTGGAATCACTTAATTATTGTAATTACAAATGGAAGGATCTCCTGTTGACGAATCTATGACATTTTTTCGTCTTGACTTTGAATTTTTTAGCTGTGTCTAATTAATGTTGTGATAATTATTTCTACCTTCTTTATACTAGTAGTAGGCTATATGCTTCATTTGCATCTTTTAGAAGGGATTACATTAGGCAATACATACGTTCAGCAGTTCACGTAGTCCTTCTTTCCATTCTGGAGCTTAGTACAAACTTTTACTATAATTAAGCGTCTTTTTATCTTGAGATGGGTAGTTTTGATCAAGGTGTATATTTATAGTAATTCGTGTAATTTGTATGAATTAATTATCAACAGTTTGTACTTAATGTTTGCGTCCTCCGTTATCTAATGAGTGCAAGTAAAGTAAGTATGCATCTGTAATTAAAAAAAATGTAAACTTGCATAATGTCCCATTGTCTCCTAATTACATTATTGCTTACTACCATTTATATTTAGCTAGCTGAGCAGTTTTTTCGCAAATTTCAATCACTAATTCATTTATCAATTGAATAATTCTAAAATGCAAATTTAGACATATTTATTTAATGAACCAACCAATCGGCACAAGTGCAACTTAAGCTGTTGAAATGAAGCAATCTATCTCCCAGAATAAGTTTTATCTTCACTCTTTACTAATTTTGTGTACTCACCGAGTCATTGTAAGGTACATTTAAATTGCCGTTCTAACTCTAACAGTTGGGATTTTTTTCATTAAAATTCCATTCAACTGTGTCATTTCTACCTAACTTTACTGGTACTTTTTCTTGGAAAGTGCATCACGCGGACCTTGTTCTACTATTAATAACTCATCGAATATATTGTCAACCCGTTGTCTTTCGGTACCCTCATGCTAATGTCTCTCTCTCTTTTAACGACGGCTTTTGCTTGTTGATAATATTTGTAGGTTATACACGGATAAAGGGGAACGGTTAATAGCAATAGCTAATTAATTATATTATATTACAAGGAGCTGTTTCCTTCGACCAGTGCAGTAGTTGCAGTTGCAATACTTTTAGTAGTAGCATGATAAACCTCATTACTATATTGATAGAATGTGCAGAACGAGCACTTTTTTGCAATCAACAGATTCAGTTTCTGTCACTAATGCTCATTGGAAGCTAAAGCAAATGTTCGTTTGCATTCGATTGTAAGCAGGAGACCAAACGATCCATGGAATTAATATTTGCATTCCAAAAATTGAATGTTAAATAAGAGAATCTTGAGAGAATGCATTTGAGGTTTGCAGGAACTTATTCATTTCTGGCTTTTAGAGCTCTAGACACCTACTTCATGAAGTTAACAATCTAAGTAGTACTAACTACTTGGCCAATCCTCAAGTCAAGTTGCAAAATCGTTGGTTTATAAACTAAGAATTCGGCATTTCTAAAATAATACCAGTCGAGCAATTAATTATCGTAAAACATTAAGCATTTATGGTAAGTTTACATGGCTTTTCCGTAGCCGTTTACATGTATGTGTTACATTGAAATGAAATGTTCCATTCCATTCCAATCATTCTAGTGACAGTCTGTTAGCTGTAACACCTCGGTTGTAGACTACTACTACTTTTGCTAAACAAAAACAAAGTAGCCAACTTTGATAGTTTGATCATTTTGTTTCGTCAAGAATGTACGGTTATTTTTTTTATTTAAGACTGAAGTGATGAAAAAAGTGTTTATAAGGTTTCTTATACCATACTAACTTTTGTCAAATCGCTGAAGCTCCGAGCCTGGAGCAGAGACGAAATTTAGAAATTTAAAACTTATGCAAATTTATGTGACGAAAATCATAAGCTATGACCATTTTGAATTATATAATTAACGGACTTGGCAAAACTACCACGAAAAATTATACGACTATACTGCATGCATGATTATCCCAATTGTAAACTTAATTAAATTTGATCTGAAAGTTTTATGGGCGATGTCCCAAAGAACACTGAATAAACTCAAACTCAACTTTTTACAATTCTAAATGTACCTTAAAATAAAGCTACTCAAGGAAGCAAAATATAAAATTGCTCTAGATTTCATATTAAATTTTTTTAACCTCACTCTCTAATGTAATGACGGATTAATTTATTACTGTTTTGAGAAATATATGTTTTTAAGTTTAAGAATCATACCTTTTTACAAACATTATTTCATTTACTTTTAGCTACGCATAGTCAAATATTTCATGAAACTAGCAAAGGGATAAATAAATTCTATTTTCTACCCTAACCTTCTAACGCCTACGACCCTACAAGCTTTCATTAAAAATGCAAAATTTCATTTTCCATACCCAATTGCATCGCAATCAATAATAAATTAAGTTCGGGCAAACAATCAGCAATCACAAGAATCCCCATTGGCTCAGGAATACTGTATAATTTGGTGTGTAATTCTCAAAAAGTGTTTTTATGGCATTATTATTATAATTCCGAAATCAAGATGGACATATACCAATTCATTTCTAATTCAATTTCAAGACAAATGCAAATAAACATGGTAACCACTATTTACTTAACTATTTCTACCTAGAATCTCAAATTAATTTGCGTAAAAGTGGAAAAATGCATATTGGTAAGGAATATAGCAAATGGTAATGATAATGATGAATGTTATTTTAGTATGAGGGAATCCATTGATTATAATAATTGCTTGTGGGTTGCAGTAGTGCAAATTATAAAAGAAACTCAAAGTAAAGTTGGTTACAGGTTAGGATAACCGAGATTAGTAATGTTTTTTCGCAAATAAATGACTTTGTGCTCAAAAATACAATGCTCACGACCGGTTGATTATGATGGGTCGATGGGACCTGGGACCAAGCCCTTTTGCTTGTTATTATTACTGCAATAATACAAGCAAATAGAAATGCATGCATTAATAACCATCTCGCACACCGCTTTTCTGTAACCTAATATCCAATACAACCTTTATCTTCCAAAGTCAATGTATCTATTAAGAAACAAATTACTAAATCAAATGATCATTGAAATTAAATCTTGTCCTTGATCTCTCTTCAACCTTTCCTATAATGTCTATATTTGTAGATAATCATAGACCTCGTGGCTTATCCAAGCCCTGAGATTCTGGATAAGTTCAACTTATCATCCCTCAGAGAAAACAAATTCAGTGATCAAGACCCCTCTCGTGTTCATCGATTTGTCATCCCCCTGATCCATTATGTCGTGGTATGACATTTTTAATCTTTCAATGCCTGCTGTGATTTCATAAAATTGCCTTGCCTTAATAAAATTAGTGTCAAACAAAGCTTTTTAGACGTAGCAAAAAGTTATAAGTAGCAAAGAATAGCACCAATACAAAATGCATACTAAAACATCATCACAGCATCAACTCAACAAGTAGGAAAAACTTGCAAAGTTGTAGTAAAGCTAAGTGATAATTTTGCAGAGGTTTCATGCTGAGTTTTTATAAATTATTATTAAGAACCATTTATGTTCATGTTTGCTCTGCGACACATGGCTAACCACCGACCGTCAGGTAATAGATGGACTTTAATGGTATATATGAATTGTTGGCTATCATCTTCTTGTTACCAAAAGTGCGAGATCAGAGACCACCTTAATTATTCATGAAGCAATACAATAAAATTGCTAAAGGTTACATCAAAAGAAGATGTCTTTACATCAGGAATACTAATTTATATCTTTTCATGCACGAGAAGCGTGTTTATTCTGTTTATTTACCAGGTTTTATTACGATTAAAAACCAGCAAATAGCCTTTTGATTTACCTTCATCCGTAGAGGAACGAAGATTAAGATGAGATCAAAGATGATATTTATTATTTATTATATTGACTTGGCCACCTTCAGATGACGAAAAAGTATCAAATATAAAGGCAGTTCTAGATGAGATGAGATGCCAATTGACTTTGGTAACCAACATTGAACCATTCATATTTTAGATGAATTAAGAATCGATTAACTCTATATCTGCTGCTTCGTATGACATAAGGTTACCTTCCCCCAGGGGATAATCATCATAGAGAGGGGCATTAATAATAATGCATGTTTGTCTAAAGTGCAGATCAGAGGAAGACAATTGTCATTTTTACTAAACGTTCATGCAGTTTTTGGTACCACTTGGCATTCATTGTCCCATTCATCTATTTTGTAGCTCACCCTTGCCTTAATTCACGGACACCGGATCATGCACATAAATATAAATAAATTGGACTGCTTAAAAATAATTTGAGTTGTGAGGAATGTCCCCTCCAATTCGTAAAAAGGCTGTCCTTGCATAAAAAGTTACTTGAACGATAAAAAGTCCTTCAAAATGTTAAACAGATGCAGTAGTAAACTACGTTGCATTTGCATTGAAGTAGAAATGTTCATGCTTGCGATAAAAAATGTATGTATTATGTATGGTTGTATGCATTGATTATAAAGGTATTTATGAACGTGGATATAAAAAACATACTTTAAATAAAATGAACTAAACTAAAAAGTTTCAAAAATCATAACTGAAATGCGGATTTCCAGGATGTAAATGAAGGGGAGAACCTAGTAACTCTTCCGGATACAACTTGCACGGCAATGAAAGCCGGAGATGCAATAGTTTTGAGATCTCAAGTAATCGGAGACAGTGGACTTGAAGTACCTACTATAAATCCAAGATTTATTGGTAAACCATACAGATACTTTTATGGATCTGGGCTGTACGATCAGGGTCACTATAAAAACTCGGTACGCTGAAAGGCTTCCATAAAAATAACCCTTTAAAAGCCCGTGATAAGGTTTATGAAAAATTATGCTGGGTTTTTACATCAGATTTGTAAGTATGATGTACAATCAAGCGTGGAACTTCTCTACAAAGTCAATGAGAACGAATTCTGTGGAGAACCTGTGTTCATACCCAAGCTAGACCCTATGGCGGATGAAGACGATGGTTTAGGTATTGACATTTATCCTTTTTTAAAGCAATTAAGCTCATATTTTCCCATGATCATCACGACTTTTATTTATGGCGTGTAATTGTTCTGAATTCAAGTCCTCATAACTGCAAGTTGTACTTCCCTGGACAAACCGGACAGCATAATCGTATTAGATGCAAAAACATTCCAGGAATTGGGAAGAGCTGAGTTTGATATTAAAATTATCCAAACCTTACACGGGACGTTTCTGTGGTCTAACAAATAATATGCTTGGATTTTAACTTAAGTTTAAGACCTAAGATGCAAGCCTACTTCATGTTACTTTCTTTTTCTCCTCCGTGAAAACACTCAGTTTAATGTTATAAAACATTAGGATTTCAGTAATAACTTTAACTTTTATTTGAATTGTTCAAGTAATGTTCCGAACTTTCTACTAGGCACATGGTCAGGCATATATGTATCAGGTATCTAGCTATATATGCGGTGACCCAAATATATTATGCTCAGCAGTTACATTACGAATTTAACACGTCAGTTATAAGATGTACACGTTTTAACTCAGCATTGTTTTAGATGCTGATATTTCAAGACATACTGCAGTACAATCCATATTTCAAAATAGAGTCTCAATACCGTTTTGGTCTGAACTGAACTCCAGTTCTTGCGATAAAATAATCATAGCCAGCCAACTAATCTAACTATAGGAAATTTTACAAACCTGAACATTTTAACATGCAATAACATAACTTCCACGTATTGCTATTACTAGTAGTGTTAAAATTAGTCGCAGCCTAAGAAAATATCTTAGTGATAGCTTAGTCAACAAATAGACTTCTAAATGTATCCGTCTTTTACCCACCTATTATATTATAAACTGTTGAACATGCAAACACATTGAATGTCAGTATTTTATATAACTCATACCGGATAATTAATGCTTGTATCTTAATCTCAGTTTTTAATAATCATTTACCTTTACAATCAATAAGTTTAGAGATCAATATTTATAATGAATTTCAATTGTTTGATAGTTTAAAATGAGTTATTTTGAAATAGCGTATCGCGAAAGTATCAAATACTATAATTTTTGTAAGATTTCGGTCGAAGGTTGAGAAATAAAGTACGTACAATCAAAAGGATAAAATTATTTTCAGCGCATTGCATCAACCAAAATGTCTATAGTGTCGTATGCATTTACCTCATCATGCATGAAATCATCTTTGTTTCGGTTTCCTAAGTTTTATATAGGAAGACTTCTTCCAACACTTGATGTAATCATTGAAACCAGGTACTTCATCCCATTTACTCCGCCAGGTAAGTATGAGATGACGAATGATAATAAAGAAATTATTTGGACCACAATTCCTATAATGGTTAAAATCGTGCTCTGTAATCCGATCGCGAAGTACAAAGTAGCTACCAAGGAGCCGACATAAGCACCAGTGAACGGTAATCTTTCAGGAGATACCAAATGCTTTAAGAAAGACGTGAAGCCCCATAACACGGAAAAACTGTAAAATGATTAAAACAAAGTGATTAATTAATTTTTTTAAACTCCAAATTAAATAATAGTATAGCACTGTGACAGTCTATGTTTATAATTCAGTCTTACCTGGCGAACGTAAAGAGACTTCCCAGAGTGAAAAAAATACTAAACTTCCTGGCAGCAAATATCAATACAGGAATATAAAAACTTGATAAGGTAAAGAAAAGGATTCCTAGACCCAGTAAAATAAAAAATCCAATAATTCTCTCCTTGCGGGACTGTAAAAATAAAAAAGTGTTAAAAACTTGATTCCTAAAATCCTGTAATTAAATAATGATATTTAAACCTCACCAAAGTATATCCCCATCCTCCAGATTTCGCAGACCCAGAAAGAGACACCCCCGACCCATCATTCGAAGCAGAATTCGAGTTACTTCCAAATAAACTTCCAAAACGTACAGCAATGTCATCTTCGATACTTCCAGTTCCTCCTATCCTTCTTGGAAGGACCTTTTGGATTCCGGTGCCAACATTGGAAAAAAATCCCGAAATGGAGTTATTATTCTGCGATTTCTTTTGCTGTATTAAGTATTCTTCCAGCTCGTTCGTGGAACTTCCTCCTACCCCGTCATCATCCAGATCTATTTCTATCACCCCATTTCGTGACATCCTCCTAGTCCTAACCCGGTCTTAAAATGTTTACTTTTTATACTCCCTTCCAAGTCAAACACTTCTGACTTTTACACTTTACGCGTACTTCTCATCACGTACACCGCCGTATAAAAGCACTAAAATCCAAAATATGCTACTGTTAGTTAACCCATTTCAAAAAATTATAGTGCATTCATTTTAAAAACAATAAGATAAACTAACCTCTGACCTCAACAGTTGTATCATGTAATCCGGCCGGTAGTTTTGTCCACTTCAGCAGTAAATAAATAGTATTTTTGGCGTCGCAAGCGATCTAATGGCGTATTCCGTTCACAATTCCAAAGATTTCTGTCGTCCACGTATGCTTTATTGAAAGGTATAATAATAAAATGTAGAAGAATGATCAATCTTCAATCTAATCCGTTTCGTTTAACGTCAACATTGACACAAATTAATGACCTAAAAAGTGTATTTATTTATAAATAAATAAAGATGCTTCAAAAGTTTCGAAATTGTGAATAAATAAAAATGTTTTTGGGATTTTTTTGTAGGAATTAAAGTGGATTTTATGGTGACACGTTCAACGTTTGTTTTGGTCATTGACTTTTTCGCTCCGTATGTTTGCAAAAGTTGGCAACCGCCAACCCCGCTCTTCAAAAGTTTGTGTACATTTTACATTTTAAAAAAGAAACAGAACTTTTTGAGGTTTGTTTTCCGAGAATACTTTTTAAAAATTGAGAGAGTTCTGCTTTTTTTTTTTTTGGAGATTGTGATTATTTTAGGGTTTTTTTGGACGTCCGGAGAGTTTAATTAAAATTCTATTATTTTAATCTGAAGTGAGCCGTGAGCCTGATCACTGAGAGTGCGAAACCAGTTTCTTGATTTGAAGAAAGTGCATGGTATGTTTGTTATTGTTTGGTCAGTATTAGCTAGGTTCTAGCTCTATTCATAGATAGGTCAGTATTGTGTTGGTTTTGGTGGAGATGGAAGGATGATTCCGTCACTTTTAGGGCAAGTCTACCAATAATTATTGATTATTTACTAAATTGGTCAATGAGAATTCGTTTGTTTATTTCAGATGGGAACGGTTATTGGTTAGAGTTTAATTAAGTGCTGGGAGGAATGGACAAGTACGAGTTGGAAGAACGGATCGGTGAGGGTTCCTTTGGAAAGGTTTTCCGGGGGAGGAGAAAGGACAATGGGCAGAATGTTGCTCTCAAATTCGTCCCGAAGGTTTGTGCTCCTAATTACTGTTTTTGCACATCCCTGGTATAAAAAAATTCACTAAACGATGTTATTTAATAGCTGGGTCGGTCTGAACGGGAGATCAAGAGCCTACGACAAGAGTGTGAGATCCAGAAGAATCTTAATCATCCTAATATCATCCACATGCTCGATTCGTTCGAAACCGATAGCTCTGTATGACTACAATTTTAAAAGCTGGAAGCTCGCTTGAACTATAAATTAACGGTATTTTGTTTTGTGTATGTGTAGGTGGTTGTTGTGACAGAGTACGCGGCCCGTGGGGAGTTGTCTGGGTTGTTGGAACGAGAGAAGCGTTTGTCCATAGCTCATGTGAAGGTTATAGCGTGTGACCTTGTCTCCGCGCTGAACTACCTTCATTCTCGGCGAATATTGCATCGCGACATGAAGCCGCAGAATATACTCATAGGTTCTGATGGTCTATACAAGCTCTGCGACTTTGGGTTTGCGAGGACTATGGGAATTGATACTTATATGTTGACGTCAATTAAGGGGACTCCATTGTATATGGCTCCTGAGATAATCGGAGAGAGCCCTTATGACCATAACGCTGACTTATGGTGAGGCGCAAGTTGCACTGAACCTACGTTTACGCTATTTTTATGTTCCATATCTGAAATAGTCTGGGTTTGCTTTTTATCAGGTCACTAGGGTGCATTTTATACGAGTTGTTAGTGGGGCGTCCACCATTTTTTACCACTTCCCTCTTCCAACTTGTAAACATGATTCGCTATGAAACGATAATTTTTCCGGACTTTATTGTTGGAGACTGCCGGTCATTCCTTCAAGTTAGTTTTAGGGTTTGAAACATAATTTTGGTATAAGTAAAGAGAACCATAAACGTTACCTGGATTTCTTTTAATATTTTAGGGTTTACTAGAAAAAAATTCTAAAGCGAGACTGACTTGGCCCCAGTTACTGAGTCACCCGTTTGTTTCTGATGGATTACGGGTTGACCAAGAGACCGCAGAGTTTTCGCTTACAAAGGCGCTTAGTCCGTCCCAAGAATTTGCCAAGGAAAGACAGCGTCAAAATCTACAGAGGAAACTCGCTGGTTATTCAAAGTACGACAACATCAATGTCTGTCTATCGTGGAGAATTTATATGATAATTTAACTTTTGAAAGGTTTCTTTTAAATTTAATTCAGATTATTGATCAAGACGGCAAAGAAGTTGGAAGAGGCCAAAAAGGAGTTAAATAAGTGTGGCAATGAAGTGAAGGCTCAGCCGCTTCCTTTGATTCCAACGCCACGTAGCAGTCCTAAGGTTCAGCAGCCGAAAATTGCTCCACAAGAAGCAAAACTTCCACAAATAGGAAAGTGTGGAGACAGTGAGATTGGAGGGACGGTTAACGCTGGAGGTTTAGAAGTACCCAATGTCACAAGTCTGTTGAAAAATCTCAACTTTGAAACTCAGCTAACGAAGGTTATCTCGACTACCGGAGAAGGTAAAGCGTTACGAATATTTCATTTTCATTGTCGTTTTATCGCATTTAAATTTTTTAGTTATTATTACTGTTGGGTTTTTGGAATATAGGTGCTGAAACCTTGTCAGATAGTGGTTCTTCCTGCGAAACTTTAACCTCATCGAGTTCAGAGTGTGAAACAGATCTGGAAAGCGAAGACGATGGCCAAACGGTGATTGTAGAAACGGCGTTGACAACTAAGTCAAAGCGAAAGGGTGACACTGGAAATAAAAAGGCGACAAGAAGAATTTCGAATGAAGATGCACCTGGTGATAAGGTCCAAGTAAAGGAGAAAGAGGATAATGACACTTTGTGGAAGAGTGGAGCCCTATTTACCCTTCACAGTTTTGGCTCAGAAGACAAGCCCATTCACAGCGAAGAATGGGTCTACTTTCTGCTAAAAACCATGAAGGTCGGTGTCTTCTATCCTTTTTTAATTAAGAAATGTACATACGGCTGATTTTTATTTTCTGTTTCAAGGAGGTAATTGATAACCCAGCCAGCCTCTGCGAGAAGCACTTTTTGACAATAATTGTAGCTCCACTGAGGAACCATTTAGCATTACCTGAGGTGGTTGAAAAAATTGCTACCTTGTTGTCAGTCCCTTTCACAATGGAAGCAGAACTTCATTTAAGGCAACCTGGCTTCATGATTTCCCTTCAAACTATTTTTCTGGACTCTAAGGTCCTCCCTAATCTCTTATATTCGTCAAAACTGATGGTAAGAAGGCGAAAACTTGAGCGAGGATCCGTAGAGCTCAGTGAAATAGCTGCTGTTCTCACCGCTGAAGACCTAGATGCCCTTGATAAGTGTCTCAGACTTGTAAGCTAGCTCGACCCTTTTATAATACGAACGAGGAAGTGTTCCACGTTTAAACTTTTGGTTTGATTTTAGGTGTGCTTTTTGGTGTATGCGGACGAGGAATTTGTAGTTCAATTTTGTGACTCCGTTTGTGTACTCCAATTATTTCCAGTTTTACAACTATTTTTGAAACTAGATAAGAGAAAAAGTCGACTAGCTACTGATACTTTGGCCATTTTATGTCAAGTACTGAGGACTATTCCAACAAACTCTAGCATAATTGAGGAATTATTTATAGGTAAATATTGTTGTGCAAGAGTATGAGAATTAGACGGTGGGTCTTACTTATCACTGAGTGAACTTTAATATGCATTTTAGCAGAAAGCGTTGAAAGTGAGGAAGATGGAGGTAACTGTTCCGAACTTTGGAGACTATTACAACATTCGAACACTTCGATTAAATCAAGGTCACTGAGGATGCTTGCCTACCTCGTGTTGCATTCCCAACGTACTAGAATAATATTTGTTAGAAATAATTGTAACAAATTATGGAAACTAGTGCGGGAAGCTTCTATGGCCATCGACCCGGCCGTCAGAGAGGTGCGTCTTTAAAACTTTTGTTTATAATTATTTATTTATTTCATTTATCATATATTCGTAACAACTAGAGATCTTTTGAGGCATGAAAGCTAGTAAAAAAAACAATTTTGAATATGTTTTTTCTGTGATTTTAGGCTGCTGTCTTTGCCTTGCAAAATATGAAGCACGTATCCTCGCTAAAAGTGGTTCAAGCATCCAATCACTGTCGAATAAATAGGCTAAATAATACGACCACTACTAATAGTGATAATGCTCAGTCTAGATGACATATGACAGCCACTTTCTCTAATGCACATTTGTTATTTCAAGTATTGTATTGCGGACTTTCAGTATATAACATTTTGATATTTTTTGCTATCGAAATAAAGCAAAGGAAAGGACTATTGAAATACGAATAATACCAATTTGCATGATGCAGTTCAAAGATGCAAGACTAGCGTCATTTTAGAGGTAGCTGCTTATTACGTCCAGGTCGATCTTCATAAATACTGCAACTGCAACCTCCTATCAAAATAAACTCAAGTAAAAACTTCGCTGTGTTTTACTCTAAAGTTAGCCGAATTTACAAGAATAAGAATACCTTTTTGAATAGTTGGTCTTCCAGCATTTTAGCTCCGTCCAAGTTACATTAGTGTATTTCTGATTGGAACCGGAAGTATCCATCATGAATATCGACGTCCGCGTCTGTCTTGACGGGATTAAATACAATTGACTGTGAAGGCGTCGTATTGAACATTCCGGATGATTATGACGACAGCTATTTTCTGCTACTCTACTTTTCCAATCTACGCGTTCTACTACACAGTGGAGTGAATGACTGGCTTAGCTCATCCCTACACACAAGCGTCTTTAAAATGTTGCCTTTTACGTCTTGAGCAAAGAGTAGAGCACGTCCATCCTCGCAGGCAAAAGGGATGTCCCCTTTGGAGAGACGAATTTGCGTTAGAATTGGATTTCGTTCAATTGCGTAATCCCGTAAAACCTTTTCCTCTTCCAAATTTCGAATCTCGATTGCCGTTACAGGGTTTTTGCTCATAAGCCAACCTCTAATGAAAAAAATATATAATTCTTAAACTTTTCTTTTTTCTAAGCATTTTCCACAAATGAATGGATTTGTTTGATTTGCTATACCGTAGCAATGCTGGACCATAGAAATCTTCCTTCGACGATTCTTCGTTAGTTGATGTATTGAACCATCTAGGCAAATAAAATCAACATATCTTATTCAACGATAGCCAAAATCAAGCATGAGAGTGCGTTTGTTAACCTGCCGTAGAACATTATAGTTTTTGCAGTAGAATTCAGCATGGAGTTTCCAAAGTCATCTGAGAAGAACTTTGGGTCAAAGAAGACGTCCATCTGATAGTAATCCTGACCCATTAGACCTCTATCTATGTGACCCAGGTCAAATATATGACCAATTTCGTGTGCCACTGAACCCAGCGACGCCGCAAACAACCTCCCGATAGTCCTTGTAATACACATTAAATAATTAAAACTAAAATGCATATAGGCTTTAGATATTTAAAATAAATAAATAAACCGTACTTAGGATTGGGAAGATCTTCCATAAACTGAAGAAAGAGCGGATCAGTGAGCTCTACGTTGCTGTCCAATGAACTTAAAATCTCTTGAACATGATCTGGCCAAGAGGTGAGAAAGTGGCCAGGCAAGAGGGCAAGTCCTCCAGCAGCGCATGCTTTTCGGTCAGCAGGATGTTTGCCTCTGTCAGATTCAGTAGAGCACCCCCACGCAGCGTCAAATAGGATGACGTATTTAGCATTTACATCCCATAAGCTATCATCAGTCCGAATAAACTTGACCAGGTGTTGCCACACCTCATGAGTTGTCATTTCCGTAAGTTTTTGAGCAGAAATGTCAATTCTGACCAATTTGGGGGAATCTTTGGACAGATGGAAAGATTTATGACAGCCTTGTTGACTCCCAATCTGACTGTGAAAATATGCTTGTATCAGCTGAATTCCTAGTTGGACGCGGTGAAGGAGTTTATCCAAAATCTGCGAAGGTCTCTCATCGTCTTTGCACCGGGCAAGCAAAACCTTCATTCAATACAACCCGTTTTAACAGTTATACAGACAATAATTAATAATTACATGACAAAATCGCAGTTAGATTTCCCCCACCTGTACATGATAAGAAGGATGCTGTTCCGGAGGGTTGAAGTACACCTTTAATTGGTTTACTAATACTCCCTTCCTGTGTTTGACTCGGAAATCCAGAACATTTTCTCCTAGCGATAGTCTTACAACGGCAGTAAAATAAGCTTGAACTCTGAACCCACTATCCAAAGTGGATGAATTCTTCTTCGGAGTCCCCATCCATAAAGAAACGTTCTCCCCAGCTTGATCGATAAGCTCCATGTCGATATCCAGAGGACATAAAGCCGTTGTATTTCCACCGGAAGATTTAGCCTCCTTAATTCCACGATTCTTTAATTTCATACGTCCCTTAAGAATTATTAACGGCGTCTCCCGAACCTCCAGTCCAGGTCCATCCAGGCTTTCGTAGTTACTTATAGTTATCCGAGGTAACTCCTCTTCAAGAAGTGCTGGAATCAATATTAAAACCGTATAAAATTAGCCAAAGTTCCCTCGATCCTTTTGAGGGCTTTGTTGGACTCTATACAGCCCAACTGGCAAGGGATTGCGATTGCGAGTACACACTGTGACAGGAGGCCTTCGTAGAGTCCGACAATTGATGGCCTTATCTTTATTTTAATTGTTGTTTTACTAAATTAAATTAATTACTTACGAGCAGCGTCAGCGTCCATGTCTTTCCGAGCAAAAAAAGGACTCAAATTCACTAATTACAGCTCCTCCAGGTACTTTGGCATATTATTGAGCGTGAGGCACGGGAAACGGGAAAGACAGACATTTATGCATTTGGCGTTTTGTTTACAAACCTTTTTCTCAGAGGATCAGAGAAAAATATTTTTCTCTGATCTTCCACTTCCATCTTAATTCCTATTTTTAGATAATTGATTCATATTTCTTCTGTTTCAAGACAAAAGAGCTGCAAAAGTGAATTAAAACTTTATTTCCGAAAAAGCGAGTAAAAACGCCGGAATAATCGCAAAATCCAGCAAAAAATAAACTATGATGAGAATAAAAAGTGAATATTATTTTGCGGGTTTGTTGGAAGGGGCATCAAGAGAAGTACACGGAGGGGCAAACCGGACTTTTATATATTTTATTCAACTTTTAAGAACTGCCGTTTTGTGCATTTCGATTATTCGGCGATTTTTATTTTTTAGTTGCAACTAAATAGAAGAGCCTTTGCCTGATCCTTGCTAAACTAAATTCTAAAAACTAATCTTTATTCGTATTCTAGAAATGTGCATTTTTATAATAATTCGGGGCTTTAGACCCTAACCGGTGGGACTTTTATGACGATTGATGAACTGTTTAGTGATTTCCTTGGTCATTTCATTTGATAATTTGTTATTCGACCATTTCACAATTTCATATCGGTCAGGGTCGACGGTCAGGTCCAGGTCGAGGCCTTCTATAAATCGCCCTGAGAAGTTAGAAGGAAGTCCGCGTACACTTTGGCTTTTCAGCCAGTAAAGGTAACCGTTCTCTGTTGTCTGTGCCCAAGTTTTTTTAACCGATATAAATAAGGAATGTTTTAGCTTTTGGTAAGCATATTCTAATCCGAGTGTGTTTTATTTTACTTAGGCTTAGGTTCCAATAATTACCTTGAACTATGTCAATATACGCAAATGGAGGGCTGAAAGGAACCGGCTTGGTATCCCGAAGATTTACCAGTGACATCATAGTTGGTCACGGTCGTTACAGCAGCATTAGAAGTTTCTCCAGGGTTCCGTCTAACTGTATTGGAAATCCCACTGCTCATTTTTCATCGTTTAGAACCGCAAGACCTATGCTTACTTCTTTTAGTCACAATTCTTTTAATCTGGCCGTACCGCTGAAGTATTCTACTTTCCGACCCACCTGCAGCTGGTGCAGGTCTACGGCAAGCCGGCGTTCTGAATTTGTTTTATTCAGTCCCAGCACAATGCAAAATAATAATAAATTTGATTTGTCATTGTAGTTTTCGGCCAATTTCTCAACCTCCGCAACTCCAAATCCAAAACCTCAACCAGAAGATTCCGTTAAAATGAAAATGCCTCCTCGGCGAGTGAAAGACAAGGTCAGCCCAATATCCTGGCGAAGTGTCACTTTAGCTGCAATGATTGGTGGACTGATGTTAGGGTTTATGATGTATTTGAAACACGAAAAAGAAATGGGTAAGGAGTAGAGATTAATTATGTTAAATCAGGATGATGTTTTAAGATTTTAAAATGTATTTGTTCATTTGAACGTACAGTTATGCAAAAAGAAAGAAAGAAAGCGCTAGGAAAGGCTTCTATTGGTGGACGATTTGATCTTATAGATCACAATGGAAAGCCCTGTAAGAGTGAAGACTTTTTAGGTAAATGGGTTCTGCTATACTTCGGATTTACACATTGCCCAGACATATGTCCAGAAGAGATGGAAAAGCTGGCCAAAGTAACCGACTTAATGGGTAATTAAATTTTCAGTTAATATTTGGTTTGGTCGGTTTAAAAAAAGAAAGCTCATATAAATGCTCTAATATTTACATTTTCTACTATAGAGGAAGAAACGAACATAGAAATTGCCCCTTTATTCATTACTGTTGACCCCGATCGTGATTCCGTTGAAGCGGTATCTAAATATATTAAAGAATTCTCGCCTAAGCTCATCGGTTTGACTGGAAGTACGGAGCAGATTCAGAAGGCGTGCAGAGCCTACAGAGTCTACTTCAGTGCAGGACCTCGAGATGATGAGGATGATTATATAGTAAGAATTTATATGCTTGCATCGACAAAAGTTGTGCATATCTTAAAAAATCGTAACCCATCTAACCACCCTTTAAATTGTTCAGGTGGACCATACAATAATCATCTATTTAGTCAATCCTGATGGAGAGTTTGTGGATTATTTTGGCCAAACCAAAACCGCTGATGAAATAGCCGGTAGCTTAATGATAAGTTCAGAAAAGTACAAAGCTATGAAAAGTAAATGGTTTTAGTTTATGCCTTTGGTCAATCCAGTGTAAGTTTACTAAAAAATAAAAATAGTTGGTCGTTATTGTATGCATTACTATAAGACGTTTTTTGACACGGCACGGTCACGATTTTGATGGGTGCATTTAAAGCAAAGAACAGGTTGACGACTTGACGACACTAAAGTCAAGTGATAACGATGGTGTGCTTACAAGCTCAGGCTCAGGTTATGATGATAATGCGTTTGCTTAAAAATGTTTCGTTTGTTTGCAGAGAAGCTTAACCACGCACCCTATAATATGAATTGTACGTACGTTATTATTACACCATGCATTGGAAACTTTTCCTGAAGTGATAAAATATCCTTCCCCAATTACAGTTAATGGTCTTAATAAACCCTCCCTTTCCTGGTCTGCCAGCGATTATTTATTATACTCGATAACAGTCTTGAAGCTAATCTAGTAATGTGAATGTAGATTAGTCGAGTCTGAAATCGGAACAGTAAAATGTCAATTTGATTGACAGTAGTATAGTTTAAGTTTGCCCAACAAAGATGCGAATGCGACCTTCTGTCCCATGTAACGTTCTGGTTCCGGTTAAGGGCATTACTGACCCAGGTACAGTAAGTTTCACTTTCTTCCTGTCCATGAATGAATGGAATAAACTTTCCCAACAGTTATTTCTAGCTGACCATAAGTCCTCTTGACATAATTGTCTATATATATTGTAGCCTAGGCTCTCGCTCTAGCAAGAAATGCATTTGCTGGATTGTGTGTGTGTGTAGCTCATGAATTGCCAATTGCCATCCATATATATTCAACCTTAAAGCATAGCATAAGGTTGTAGTTAAAGATCCTCTATCTAGCGGGTTGGTGTGCAACGCACCTTACCTTGCATAACTTCTCTCATGCAATATCAAATGAATAGAAATTTTATGAATTCCTTGTACTATCTTTTAAGTAAATCTAGCAGCTTAATCCCTTAACTTTAACTCCTTCCTACTGCTAATATCTGGTTAAGTTCCACCTCATCATGATTAATAACTATAAAGTAACAATTAAGCATGAGCTCTGCGAAGTACCAAGAAATAGCAAACTATAACCCAATAACCCAATACCCATTAACCCAAACCACGTACAATGGTACAATCCACTCCATACAATCCCATACAATTATATATACAAATGTTAATAGGTTAATAAAGTAAGTGTGTATTCCCTCTGATGATCTTTCCATCCACAACTGCATGTCCACACACGTACAACCGGCCGGACTAGAATAGATCCAAAATTATTATAGTTAGAAGACGTCATCGTGGATTATAGGCGTGCTGCTCCAGTCACCAGACTTTCTCGGTCCGCTGCTCATCCCTTCTTCTTCTATTAGAAAACGGTACGGTTATACTATCACGAGATCCCCGGGTATATCGGGGAATTCTAATACCCGAAGAACACAAATATAGGGCATTCAAAAAGACCCGAATCCGGGTGGAGTAGTAACCCCCGAGAAACTCTACTTTTCTCTCGTCCATCCTTCCTTTTTCCTATACAGTCTCAGCCATTTAAATAAATCCGGCTTTTAAAAAAAACCTAGGCGAAATTCGCGAAGTCTTGGACTGTTTTAGTTAAATCACTTCTATTTCCTTACAATCATCATCTCTTCTACTCTATTCCTGAAAAAAATTGGCAAGGTTATCACTTTTTCCTTACACTTGAAGCATAAGTTAGTTAACTATCGGGTTTCTCTCATCCTCTTGCATTCCGTGCTCTAAAAGTGCTAGTTTTTGCGGGTATTAAGCTCATCCTTATCATCGTGTACGGGTTTTGTTGGTTTCTTTCTAGTAATAAAATATTATGTACATGCAACCAAAGATCATAGTCCATTTCCCCTCTGATTCATGCATTGCAAATTGCAACTTCAACTAGATTCCCTATAATTCCATCCCAATTAATTCTTTTTTGACTTGCAGTTTTGTCCCCATTTAGTTAGATCATCTTAGATTGTCATATTGATAAGTTAGAGACGTAAATGCTTTAAAACGCAGGGTATTGGTGGGCTTAGGAATTTTTTATTTTTATCCATCGTTGTATTAATTTTTTCAATTTCTTTTGTGAATCTCCCGAAACTAGAAGCGTTTGGATTGGGACCGCATTCAGTGAAGACGCATCAACTCCTTCAACTTGCTCTTGTATTTAAATTTTACAAGTTTACAATGGCTCTTGTTCGTGCTCTTCTTTCAAGGGCCTCATCCGTACCCTTCCAGGCTCAGGCTCAGGTAATTCGTTTTTGGGATTTTTACAATATTTTTGGGTAAAAAGTGCAAACATTTTGATAGGCTTAGGCAGGCATAACAGATATAATGTGGGTATGGCATATGGCAGGGATTTGGCATTGGCTGTAATAAGAACTTTATCAATCGCAATCGGGGACATGCCATTATATTTTGGGTCTTTTTAAGTCTAATTCTGCACTATTTCTATGTGTAGTGTTGTATTGTAGATGTAGAATGGCTATTTCTGCTCGGCAGATTTTTTTTATACGGATGCATACATACAACGACCTTGGCCTTGTGCCTCTCGTAAGTTATGTAATTGTATTGGTATTTAACATAAGGAAAAAAGTACGGAAAAGTAATTGGAATCAGTTTAGTAGTTTTGATACTTGAAACTCGATATTATATTGCAAATTGAATGATCTTTAATAGGAAAGTGATAGTGTCATGTTTTGAGCTGCATATAAATAAAAGTAAGCACCGATGACAGGACACCTCGTTTGCGTTACTCGTCAGCTAAATGAATTGATGTGCTAGTGCTTCCCATGCATGAACAAATAAGCATTGCATATTTAATCGTCACTGGTAGTGGTACCATTTAACAAGCCGACAAGAATTCAAACTACTTACATTTATTTGAAACATGCTATGCATGCGGGGAGCTTTACTACTGGATAAAATGGGAGGAAAAATATATCAAGCCAATGCAATGGATATGGATATGCTATTATTTTTTAATAAGAATGTCAGTCTTATTTCTTTTCATAAGCCGAGGTTATGGTATGGATATAGAATTGAAATATTTTTATTAGGATGCTTGAAAAAGTTTGCCCTACTGCGAGCACACTGTGTGTGTATTGTATGTAGCTTTAAAATTTTATGCATAAAGCTGCTTTTAAGTTTTAAAACTGATGAAATTTCCGATCATGATAGAATAATTAGTTGTATTTTTTTCAGAAATTGACTCCTGTAATAACTGTTCCGTGTCGATTTGAGAGCACCAATCTTAAGGATGTCCTGAAGCAAAAAGTACCAATCGAACAGGACAACGTGAAAAATTTCAAGAAAGAGTATGGCTCTACGGTCATTGGAGAAGTCACTGTTGACATGGTATGCGCCGAAGAAAAACGAACATAAAAGAAAGTGCAAATCATGTTAGTTTAACGATACGATTTTGGCAGATTTATGGAGGAATGAGAGGCATTAAAGGTTTGGTCTGTGAAACCTCTGTACTTGACCCAGAAGAAGGTATTCGCTTCAGAGGATATTCAATTCCAGAATGTCAAAAGCTTCTACCAAAAGCCCCTGGTGGGGTTGAGCCTCTACCGGAGGGTCTTTTCTGGCTTCTTGTCACTGGAGAGATTCCAACCCAGGCTCAGGTGTGTTGCTATAAACTGATTCATTGTTATCCTATTTTATGGAATGATTTTTATTTAGCCAAAATTCACTACACCGCCGCACTGTACAAAACTGAATAAACTGATACATTAATCTTATCCCAACAGGTCACGGCTCTATCTAAAGAATGGGCTGCTAGAGCTGACCTTCCTCCGCACATAGTGACTATGCTTGGAAACTTTCCAAGCAACCTCCATCCTATGGCACAACTGTGTGCCGCTGTAGCAGCTTTGCATTCGGAAAGTAAATTTGCTAAGGCCTATCAATCTGGAATAAAGAAAGCCCAATATTGGGAATATGTGTACGAAGATGCAATGGACCTCATTGCTAAACTTCCTACCTTGGCTGCTACAATTTACCGAAATATGTACAAGGATGGAACTCCAATCGGAAGCATTAAGAGTGACCGAGATTGGAGTCAGAATTTCTCAGCAATGCTAGGCTATGACGATCCTAAATTCATTGAACTTATGCGATTGTACTTAACGATTCATAGGTAATTTTTTTTTTAAATACGATTTTCTGGTTTAATTTTGCTTTATTTACTCTCATAACTAACTGTGTATTATTATTAAAGTGATCATGAAGGAGGTAATGTGAGCGCCCATGCGACACACTTGGTAGGCTCTGCTCTGTCCGATCCCTACTTGAGTTTTTGTGGGGGTATGTGTGGCCTAGCTGGACCACTTCACGGACTTGCTAATCAAGAAGTAAGATGAGATGAGCATTTGTATGAATTTGTATTTCTGCAATTTACACTTGAGTTAAACCATTCCTAAGTTCAAATTTGTGATTGTAGGTATTAATATTCCTAACCAAAATCGCTAAATCGATTGGAGCTGATGCTTCTGAAGAAAAACTAAAGGAATTTATCCTCAGTGAGCTAAAACAAGGCCGTGTAGTACCCGGATACGGACATGCCGTATTGAGAAAAACAGATCCTCGATATACATGTCAGAGGGAATTTGCTCTGAAACATCTTCCTGACGACCCAATGTTCAAAGTAAAAAAAGTCAAACTTCGTGTGTTAATTTAATTTTATCTAGTTCTGCAGTGAAGTGGCAACTAAGATAAACATGGTTTACTTTGCAGTTGGTTTCAAATGTCTACAAAGTAACTCCCCCCATTCTTTTGGATACCGGAAAGATCAAGAACCCCTGGCCCAATGTTGATGCCCATTCTGGTGTTCTTCTTCAAGTAAGAAATATTCAGACTCGTGTGTATAGTCAGTATGAACTTTAAATTTTAACCTGGTTTGTTAACGTTTATAGTATTATGGAATGCACGAAATGAACTATTACACTGTTCTTTTCGGAGTCTCTCGAGCTCTTGGCGTTATGGCATCTTTAATATGGGATAGGGCCCTAAATTTCCCACTTGAAAGACCCAAATCGATGTCTACGCCTGGACTGATGAAGCTAGTAAAAGCAAAGAAGTAATTTCCAGTATAAATGTATTATTTTTGTTTAGATTTTAATTCGACCTGGATCTAAAACTCAAGGGTTTATTAACATTGTTGGACATATTACGTATTTTATATTATGTCAAAAATATCAGACTTAAATTTACTGAGTAGTACGGATACACAAAGTAATCAATAATGAATGTAGAACTATTTTGAAAAAAAAGCAAAATTCAACTCTTAAAGCCAACCTGCAAAATACAGGACACTGTTATCAAATGAATTTGGTCATAATAAAGCAAAGACTGTGAGACCTCAAGCTAAGACACAACAAATTAAGGTGGTTTGACTGTGCGTACGTTGATTCAATCGAAGCTAAATTTGCAACCAGTGATCCACAAATAGAAATCTGCAATAAGTTTAAGAGGTTGCTTCTGAAGATGAAAGTGTTTAACCAAACGTGTGTAATCTTAAGCTGGAGAAATATGTTGCTTTTTCCTACACCGAGAAATAAAAAATTATACAAATAACCAACGGTGAACCAGAAAAAATATTAGAAAGTCAAAAGTGACACTTTAGAGTAGTACGCTAGCAATAAAAAATTAGGTATAATCAATCTACAGAACTAATGTATACAATTATATTTTTATTTCAAACAAAATTAAACCGAGGTTTAATGTAGAATGAATAATTATAATTGTAAATGGCGATCGCCGTGTCTTGCGTATATAAACTACAGTTGACCTATATAAACATTTGAAATTCCTTATTTTGGTTCGTTATATTGAAGAGACCTTATTCTGAAAAGCTTCTTCAAATTAACGTTGAAATCAACAGCTAGCCCTCAACAAAACTTCATGAAGCTCAAAGCTACATACACAAATGCGTAACCGGAAGTCATACTGACTGCTTGCGTTGTGTATGCCTTTTTAAAGTCACCCCAAATTGTTAATTGGTATTTGTTATTTTAATTTGGAGTTTTTTCAGGTCTTTTTTTGAAACCCCTTCAAATATACCCATATTTTAGACTCCAACCGGCTTATCCAAAACGTAATGGCATGAAAAACATTTTGAAACTGAAAAGGTACGTCTCATCCTCATCTGCAGATTGCTTGTCAATAAGCTTTCTCGTGAGGATTAATAAACTCCATAATTGACGCAGACTGCATGTACAAAGTTGACGTTTCTCGTGACCTGTGACCTTTATGCAACACACCGTGACGTTTACACAACACCGTGAGACCGTGACCCTGTGACCTTTATTCAACACCCTGACCCGTGGCCGTGTGACCTTTATTCAACACACCGTGACCATGTAGCTACAGAACTCCCAGAGTTGTACACGCCCATACATTAAAACGGTTCAATGAACTCTCCAGTTCTGATAAACCTTTGTTCTTTCCGGCATACTCAACAGGATTCCTATGCTTTTCCTTCCCTTTTCTTAACACACTGAAAGATGCATATGGACAGATTGGTTGCGAATTGGATTTTTAATAATTAGTCATTTTCCTGCATCGCTCCTTCTTTCCGACGTAAGTTCACTCACTCTGAGCCTCATCGGACAAGATAAGGGTAAAAAAAACCGAAAATATCAAACCGCTTTTCTTTTGTTCTCAAATTGTTTTTCAACCGTTGGCAACGGTTGAAAAACTTTCATCTGTCATCTTTTCATATTCATTTTCCTGAACAACTGAAATTTGGTTTTTACAACAGGCTTTAAAAAAGGAGGAAAGGACGACCCACGCACGCCAATTTAGTGATGGACCGAGAATACAGAGATAACAGAGCTGGACGTGGGGGAGGTCATGGAATTAATCCTAATAATCCAAACCCTCATTTAAACCGACACTACAGTCGACGTGAATTCTATGCCTCACAAAGAAATTCCAATACTGATTTCAATAATAATAACCTCAATTCTTCTAAACCGGTAAGGTTTTAATGATTAAAATTGCTGTATTTCCTGGTTTAACCGTTCCTTTCACCTCCCTCCCTGGTATAATTCATTTCCCCTACCTTAAAAGACCGTTTTAAAAATAAAAGTCCTACCTTAAGATATTTGATTTTTCAACCGGAAATACGGTAGATTATGTTTTAATTGGAATGAGTAGCAATTAGCGAAGCGCGATCATACCTAAAGTAATGTAAAACATTTTTTAAGAAGGTGGGAACTTGGCGGACGTTGATGAAACGCCAGGAAGATCTTGCTAATGAGAAGACTCACGTTTTGAAGGATCTGGGTCTGAAGCAGGAAGAGACGGAAAAGGCCAATAATAAGCGTTACAGTGAACTTCGAAAGAATGAAAGAGAATCTATTCGGGAAAAAGTAGAAGAGAGAGAATCAGTAAATATGAAAGAGGAAATGCTAAAATTCCAACGGGATGAATTAAGTCTATTAACGGAGAATGATGCTAGTTTACCACCGACAAGCTCAACAGAAAATACTGTAGTGGAAGCCAGAAAAGAAGAATTACGACAACAGGAAAAAGTTTTAGAATTGGAGAAATGTAACATTATTGATGCTTTGATGCGTTTGGAAGCACAGTTTTCGTCACAAGAGAAAAAGTTAACTAAGGAGATACTGGAACAGAAGCAGGGGTTTGAAAAAGAACGTTTCCAATTGCTGGAAAGGTATGGTATTCGAGAGAAGAAATTAGACGGAGAAATTCAAAGATTTTGTCTCGATTTCGAAAGACAGTTATCAGAGTTAGATAAGGGAAGTAGGTATGACCATAACTTTACTCGGTATAAGGTATTAGAACGTGATATCATGCAGCGAGATCAGGTATGTAGTACTTGCAGACCATGCATCGTATCATCGTATGTAATTAACGTAATTATATTGAAAAATAAAAATATGATTTATGTTGCAGACTATCCAGCACATCCATTCCTACATTCTGGAATTAGAACAAAGACATCGTGGAGAACTGGAAAGGATTCAACAAGTAAATTCAGATTTGCATTTTGAAAATGGTCGATTATTGCAGCAGTTAGAGAATGAACGGGAGTCTATCATTTCAAAATCCAAAATGGATGGTATCTCTGAGTACTTACGGGGGGAGTGGAACGGTTTTATATCATATGGATCCGTGCATGGTGTAACTAACTGTTCAGGGTTACAAACTACTGCAGGACACCCTTTCGGGGTAAGAAATAGATATATCTTAATTATTGAACCCTTTTTAGGAATATAGAACAAGCTTTCTCTGCCGTTTAGTCGTTACAATGCAGAAGACAATTTTGATTCGATAAGATAACAGTAGTTTTTGAAGACCATCATATCATGTAAACAATCTCTTTCCTGTCATTACTCAGCATAATCCAGATTCAACCCCCCCGTCCCCTTGCTGCCAGACCTTAAGAACTCCTGATGGCGGTGTTTTAACGGATCTTCGCGATCGTTACGAAGATCTGAAGGTTAAAGGTCAGTCTAGTACTTTTATGTTAGATATGTGTTGCATTACTGAATTTTCTGATAACTCTACAGCAACCTTTTCATCCAACGAAAAGCTATGGAGCCTGGCTATGATTAGAAGGTAATTTGATGTTTTTCTAAACGTGTTCTGTAAAATCCAACGTTCCTTATTGAATTGGCTGATTTGTTTTGAGTTCAGCATAGTTATGCATTACGAAGGTCTCGGAATGCGTCTTTATGAAGAATCTTCGAAGAACAAATACGTTTCAACCCTAATGTCGTGTCCAAATGCGGAGTTATTTCCCAACAAGATGAATTCTACTTTTGCAACAGGTTTTTGTAGTTAGTCATCTACACATTATTCTTTGAGTGTAGAAAAAGGGCCGTAAAATGTAAGGACGCTTCCATTTTATAGGGTGGGGAGATACAGAAGAAGAAGCTACAGAAAATGCAGTTCAGTGGGCATACAGCGCCATTCATACCGCAACCTCTACTTCTGAACAACTACAACCCTTAGAAGAAGATTTGAATAAACTATCCGAGCAATTAATGATACAAGCAGAATTGCCCGACGAAAACACACCAACTGTGCATGCTTACTATAGTGGTACCCATGCTAGTCAAACAGAAACGGAGGACGTTTCCAGGGACAGTCAGACTCCAGAAACACAGGTAAATTAACATTCATCGATCAAAACAAAGTATTAGAGAAGAACCGACAGAAAAGTGAAATTTTAATATTTGGGTAATTTACTTTCCATGCATAGCAGCCGTATAGAAGTTCGCCTGGACCTGACCAAAGTCATACTAGGCCATGCAACGATACAGATTAAAGTAACAGCCCAAGAAAATTCCTGAATTTCATAGATTTACACAGAAATTAATTATTTCTGCTCCACTAAATGTCTGTAAAGATGAAACGAACCAAATATCATAATTCTTATTTTTTAGTACAAAAAGCTGGTCAAACAGAACTTTACAGATAATTAATAGATTCAAAATGTATGTAATGCAGTCATTAAATGAAACCTCTCAATATCAATTTTGTTACAATTACTCGCGATTTATTTGGATTGGAATCATAATTATATTAAAACAATACGATCCTTTAACGATTATTTATTGACAGAATGGAGGAAAGAATAAGTGAGCCTCACCTCGTTTGTTGGCGTTTCTAGTAAGTTCGACGTATTTTTTTCGAAATAAAATTATTAGTAGGAGTATCTGACTCTGACTCGACTTTAAACTAATTAGACGATTCTCATCAGTTCACGCAGGTACAGAATGAAACTGCATACTTCTTCTTCTTCCTATATCTTCTTCTCGTCCTCGTCCGATTGGTTGCATTTGATAACAATCTGCTGTAGGTATTCACAATCATGTGGAGCAGTAGTGAATATAGTTCCAACAAAGGCATGCGTGCCCCATTTATGATGCGCTATAACTTTACAACATCCTAAATCCATTATTCGGAATCCTAAATGACGATACTTTTCATCAGTCTCGAAAAAGGTCAAATTGGTGAAAGATCCAAAAAACGGTCGACCAGAGGCTGGTTCTATGAAATCGGCCCACTGGGATTTCTTTCTTAACTGCTCACATAAGTCCTTTGCTGATTTTATGAACTGTAATTTTTTTAAAGTATTACTTTTGAGTTAACAGCTAGGGACGTAGAAACAGAAAATTAGTTAAAATCAAACACACTACGTACTTTATCAGTGAGGGCTTCTCTCTCTTCCTCAACAGTAGGACTCCAACTACTCATATCATTATCAGTATGCTGACAAAAGGTAACTACTGTCAAAGGTCCTTCTGCCACATTTACATTTTGAAATAGTCCAGCTAATTCTGTTGACAATATTCCATACCTCAAACTTAGAAACCAACCTTTTAATTTATAGACGATTATCAACTGAAGTGAAAGAGACTCACCTCGCCGAAGAAGGTCAGGGCAAGCTTGAGCAATGCACTCTAACCTTTCGTTGATACCTAATAATTTTCTTCCAATTAACTCCATTTCTTCCTCATCCTTTTTATCATTCTCGTCTTTCTGCTTGAGAATCTACGTAAGTCACAATAAAAGTAAAAACACGAAATAAAGGTCAGTAATAGTAATCACTATTTCTGAAGAACAGAACATACTTCAACTTGGCGTTGATGATTGGTTCTAGTACCAAGTAGGCTTTGCCAAAACTTAGCCTGTCCCTCAAGTTCAGCTTTATCAGCCCTCAATCGCTCAGGAGTTGGAGCTTCTTCTGTTTTGGGAAGTACGGAAGCGTCTAGCCCAATATTACCCGGCAATGATAGACGCTGATCTTTTGGACCCAGGCAACCCAGATGTGGATCTGGCCAGACTGTGTGTTTTTCTGAAGACCGATATAATCATGATTAACAAACTTTTTTATTTTTTTAAAAATAATTTTAACACTACAAAAACATTCAGTCTGTCGCTGTATTTAAAAAATAATACTGACCCAAATGGCTACTTCCAAACAGAAGTTGTTGAACGTATGTATTCTTCCTTCTCCAGCCTTGACTTGAGTACTCCCGTGTGTTTTCCTGCAGCGACAGTGATCGAATGCCTTTTCCTAACGTTCCCAATCCTACTTTAGTTGAATTTGAAGTGAAAAGCTGAAATAAAGACACAATTTATTTTAAAATAGGCCAACAAGAAGGTACGCCTTTCTAGCATCTTGACTATCAACAACTACTCTATCATCTACTGCTAAGCGCAATATACTCTCTCTGGTAAGCAAACAATGAGGAAACAAATATAAAAAATAGCAACAAAATTACCCGATTGGCCATTTCCACAACCCACGATCCAAACAGACTGAGACTGACGATAAAGCTGAATAAAGAAGTTTAAGGAAGTCTGGTAGATAGATGTCCTATTTAATCTTCCTTGAGGAAGCGCTATTAAGGCCAGCTCTTCTAACTTCAATACAATTGCTTGAAGTTGAAAAAGTTGTCTTCTCTATCCTTTCTAAAAATACAGAATACAACAAACAAACCTTTTTAGAAACGCAATATTTTTATTTTTGCATTATCATTATCAATGATTACTAACCGGTCTTAACATAACAAACTCTAACAATAAACAATACCCTCATGCCCATCCCTTCCCTAACCTAACCTAACAACTTGCCATTGCATTTCAAGAATAACAGGTTCCGGTGCATTCCATCGCAGCCGAAACATCGTGGGTACTTTATACCGCAGAGTCTTTGTATTGCAAATACTATACATCCCAATTTTTTTACATTTCGCAAAATTATACTTACGAATTAAGAGATTTTAGAGCTCTATCTCACAATCCTACACTACCTCCTGCACCATACCCGCCCCCCTTATTAAAAACCATATTTACAAAATGCCTAAAATAAGACTAAATCATCACTTTTTTTACCAAAACTCAGCCTAAAATATAATTTAACCTACCAAAATGAAGTGGCAGGAACCAAACCAGTTAAGTTATCACAAACAGCAGCCAATGTAGCTCAATAAATTGCACAAATCCTCCAACCATCCACATTAGTTAACGCACAAATAAATAACAATGAACCATTATTACTTTACTTTCGATTTCATGGTATGCCTCTTTTTCTTTTTGGAGTGCTCAATCTTATGTTAAAGTTAACTGTATTATTGTTTTGTGTTTTGATATGCTACGTTACGTAATACGTATCCTTTTGTTTATTTAAATGCGTCGCGACGTAAATTATTATGGGAATTGCGTGATTGCGTCACAGTCACTTTTTAGAATGCATTTTTAAACACCTTTGCCTTCATTCCTGATGAAAAAGAAAGGGGGAAGATTGACAAAAGTTGCTCTAATTCTGGGCAAACCGCGAACACGTCTCAAATCATTTTCTGGGTCTAAAAAAAGATTCTGTTTGGTTTGGAAAAGTTTGGAGATTTTTTTTAGGTGAGTTTTTTGTAGTTTTTAATTTATATTGTGTAAATTTAAGGTTTATTTGTGTCTTTCTTGTTGAAATTGGAGTTTGGGAAATGCTAGGAAAAGGGGGGTTTACGCTGTAAAAAACAGTGTATGGATCGAAATAAATTGATAAATTGAAATGGAATGGCTAAAGTTTTACGAGAATCCTAGCTGAATCCCTGAAATGCGTTGTTTTTAGCCATATTTAAAAAAATCTCATTTCAATGGATTGATTAAGCCTTGATATTGATAGTTTTATGATCATTTTTATATAATTAATTATTCATAAACACATTAACTAACTAAATGTGTAAATTTTTACTTTTAAGGAAGGAAGGACAAGGCAAAAGCATAGGAAATCGATATTAATCTTCCCACACACGTTCGGTGAAACATATTGAAGCTATCTAATTTGGAAATGGGAGAGTAGGGATTGTGTATGGATGCGGATGGAAGAGGTATAGTTTCTGCGGGTAGTGGCAGGGTATTAAACACCTGGACGGATTGAGTGAGTGAAGGTAGATCGAAATCGAGACCCGGGTACGGGTATTATACTTACGCTGGCCGTAGCGTGTTGAAGAACCCGGAGAAATCGGTAATCAAAATCAAACTTATTTGTATGTTGGGTAGAGGGAAGCTAGACTTGTGTATGTAAGCCTGGAAGCTTTCTCCTGATAGATTTTTATGTAAGGTTTATTACTTCAGCTCTTTATTAGTGACATGCTTGCACGACAGCCTTTATCTGAGAAAGACCGAGAAAGTTTTACTGGAGAGAGAGCTCTTTATTCATGTTCAGGCTTGCCTTTTTGCTACTAACTTTTATACTTTTAATCAAACCTGATAATACTACAGAAAGTTTTATTATTGGCAAGCTGGTTGAACCAGACAGGACCGTTTTTGTGAAGAGAGAGAAAATTTCAGAATCCGGGTAGGAAATGTCAGTGATGAAAAGTATTATTGTGAGTAGTTGTTGCATAAGCTCCTAAATGCAACTAAATATGTTCATTTACTTTAAATACTAACAGAAATTAGCTGGGGAAGGTAACGAATTACGTTTTCACAGCATTTTACGCAGTGAATTGTTAATAATATATTTTACATTTTCAGAACCTTTTAATCATCGGGAAACGGGAACAGTGACAGTTAGTACGCTGCGGTTGCTGAGCGGATTGTATTTTTCTGATCTGTATTTAACTGTAGACATTATGCCGTATAGAGGAGAAGAAATCCTTCAAGGATTTAGAATGTAATCAGTCTTTAATTGTAATGTGTAACTGTATAAAGTATAAATTATAATGGAACTACTTTTATTTTTACCTTCTACAATAGAAACTGGATGAAGCTCCGTGACTCTGAGAATGGAGGTGTTCTCTGGGAAGGCAGGGAAGATTTGTAAGCGTTTTCTTTAACTTGTATTTGCATGATCATGAGCTATAATTGGCTGGTCTTGCCGCAATCTAATCTAATCAAGCAATAATTTTTTAGATAATTTAAAAAAAAACATTTCTGGTTTAATTTCTAGGTCCTTACCTGGAGTTGAACACGAAGCGAGGGTACCAAAATCCGTTCTTCAATGCAAAACGGTTTCAAGAGAAATTAATTTTTCATCCGTGGAACCAATGGAAAAGTTCAGAATAGAACAAAAAATTTTATTCAAGGTAATTAAATCTTTTGAGCCATAATATCAAACTTTTGATCTTTTGAGCGAATAATGTGCCTATAAAACTTACTTTCCTAAAGGGGTATTTATCTCAAGTATTAAACTCTACTTAAACTCATTAGGGAAGATGCATTGAAGAATGGTTTTTTGAATTTGGATTCGTTATTCCAAATTCTACTAATACATGGCAAAGTTTAATTGAAGCTGCGCCCGAATCTCAGATGATGCCTGCTAATATTTTGAAGTAAGCTTTCACCTATGAAAATGTTCAATTCCTTTCTATGCATACTATTTTCTAGACTGAATAAATGTTGTATTATTTTTTTAGTGGCAACATAGTGATCGAAACTAAGTTTTACGATGATGACTTCATGGTGTGTACGTCAAATGTCAGGATATTTTATGTGTGATTGTGATAGTCTACTTTTAGTTCATAACTGATATAGAACAATTCTTAGCTGAAGCAAACAAGCATTCCTGTTTTACTTTCCGTTAAGATAAACTGTTGAATACCCTACGAATACGAGAGCACGAGAAGAGGAGAACTATCAGTAATATTTTAGTATTGTCAGTAGTACTTTTGTTGTTAAATGTACTAATTGGTATTTTTACTTTCCTTCGTCGCAAAGAAGAGACAAGAGACCCATGCCCTTCCAACTAGTCAGTGTTGTCATGTCCTCCTTTCACCAACCAATGACTCGTGCAGTATAGTGGAGACGATTATATAGTTTAATTTTAGTTACTGCTAAGATGCATTCTCACAATATAAATGTGCACACTGTCCCGATTTACTTGAAATTCGCACTCGTATTTTATTCAATAAACTAATTTTACACTCGGAAGTCTACACTGTACAATAATAATCGAACGAACGAATTCAATTATAGAGGCTCCGTGAAATTTATCTGACTTTTTCACTCTTTCACGTAGATATCCTTCATACTAAATAAGCTTTTGATACTGTCAAAATTACAAGGTTACTACAAGTTTTAGACACGCTATTTCTAAGCATTACCACCTCCGCGTACCGATGAAATAAATTCATCTTCCTTAATTTTAGATCTCATGTACTTGCCAGTTTGTGGGCTGGAAGTATAATAATTAGGATAGTCTCCACGTTCATGCATAAGGTGCTCCACCTTTCTGGTAATCCTCCTAGATAACACAACCGACATATAGTTAACTTTCAATTAAACATTAAAGCTTTTATATTTAAAAAGTAGCTCTGATTACGATAATCGTCTTTTTTCATCAAATTCATTGATGTAGAACATGTTTCGCTCGTGGACTTCCTGAGGATTATTGGTAAGGTAGCGAGCCATGAAACGTGTTATCGGATGCTGAAAAAATAGAAACACAGTACAAAATTAAGAAGATCCTTCCAGAAATAAAAAAAACAACGATTTCGACACTCCCCCGATAGTTTAACGTACTCTGTGATATTCCCACGGTTGTGGAACATGACCACAAGGTATTTCTGAAAGGGTGGCAGGCCCGATGAAGACATTTGTATAAAATACAAGCGAAAGACCAGGGATCACTCCCAAGAAAAAGTAAAAATGAAGCTGATCCTTAAATTTATTCCATTGAAATTTTGATGGAAGGATTGCCATTGTTTTTGGTCCGTGTCCCCCCATTCTGAGCAAACCTAGTATACAAAATACACAATAAATAACAGTAAAATCCTTCAATAAACCCTCCTCCAAACAGACCTTTCAAAATGTAAACTTACTAGTGGTCAGAGCACGGGATTGCTGACTTCCGACCATTTTAACAACCGCACCACTTTCAACTCCATTTCCAAAGCAGATTTTAAGCAGGATCTGGGGTGCTGGTGACGCTGCTCCTGACCTTAGAACGCTTAGAATCGTCATCTTCCACCAACGACACTCCCACTTGCACAAAACCTACAATTTACACAAACAAGAGGTTTTTAAAAAATATACTTAAAAATAACAAGTTTTTTTTTTAACTTTAAATTACAATTTTTGGCTCTCCAAGACAAGAGTTTTGGTGGAAGTTCCAGTCGATGGCGCACCAATCCACCCACTTTTTTTCCAACTTTACTCCTGAACTGACTTTCCCCAAACTGAATCAAGGTATGGTTATTTCTTCTATTAATTTGTTACTTTCTCCATCACTTTCATCCATAATTTAAGACATACTGGATTAAAAACGTGTTGCTTTTGATAATAGAGCATTAGAATTACAGGAAATACGTCTACTAAGCGATTAAATAGGCTGTAGTTAGTTTGTTAGTTTGTTTTGTAGTTAGTATGAAATTTTATTCCCGTTTGTTCACAGGATTTTTTCATTTAGGTTTGATTTTAAAGTCGTCCGGTGTTCTAAGAGCGTAGATCCCCTCAGAAACATGTACTGTATTTTCGGAAATAATTCCCCCTCGTTATTAATTACTATTCTGAATAATTCCTCCTCCTACCTTTCCATGTTAAAATTTGGAATTGGCCTGATTTTACTTTACTCGTAAGTAGTTTCCCCATTGGGGAATTATTCCTGGAATACGGTACCTTATTGATTTTGGTTACATCCATCCATGCTCATTTAGTAGTTTTTACTTGTGAAAGTGAGGTAACTATTCAGAGAAAGTCAAAGTTTGTACTTTCTCCAACGTAGGACAGAAGTTATGCTATTATTATATGAAAAGTATAAAAAAATGCTTCGCTAAAATGTAGACTTTGTGTAAGGTAAAGATTTGGATGATAATTTATTTATAAAAATAATTCTAACTGTGTAGAATAAACTCCCACTCGCATTCGTAGTTCCATAGTTGCTTTAAGTTTGATTGAATATGATGAAAGTTTAAATAGTTTGGATAAAAGAACAAAGTTTTAGATAAGGATGCCTGGAGAGTAGTAATTCGAAGCTAAGAAATATGACTAAAAGCGGAACAGATTGATAAACTGGTACGAATAGTTACTACAACTTCAAAAATAAACAAGTATCATCCGATACGTCTCTCGACCTACTCTGAACTTCTCGATAACAACCGTCTTTGCGTAATTCCATCCTTTATTCATAAGTCAGGACCAAGTTTGTGATTAGATATCTCAACAATGTAAAGAATTTCAAACTCATCAATAATGAAATGACATAGTTCCTTCAAGAGTCTCACTTTCTTCAGATTCCCACTAGCAAAACAAGTCTCACAAGCCTGGGCTACTAAACAGACAATAAAGGAACAAAACCACACACACAATACACATACGCTGATATGGTATGTGTGTCACGGTTCATCATCTGCTTTCTTTTTACCAGAAATGCCAAATCCAGCTCGTTTTTATTGTAAAAAGTCAAAACGGCAATCCTTCATGCATACAAAAAGTAAAAGCTTTCTCGATCAAAGACAGCCAGGTAGAACGTAAAGGGTAACTCTATATCTGAAATAAATGAGGAGACTTCCCTACATTCAATATTTATGAGCATAATTCAAAGGCACGTGCTTTAATAGAAGGTTTCGAAAACCGTCTGCCTATTCGTATTCCGTACCGTTCTATTTCTAGCTGCAGCTCAAGTTCCGTCGGATAAAATGCAAAAAAAATCTGCTCTTTCGATACAGATCATCATACTTTTACTTTACACTTAAGCTCCTTTCGTCCATGCTCACGATAATAACATTTGCCCTTTGCTCTTTTCATATTGTTATACCTACTGACTTCATAAACATGTCTGTAGACATTTTATGTAAGTTTTACTTCTTCTAGGGAAAAAATACAAGGCTCTCTAATTCAATGGTCTACTATATGGTTGGTTTTGCTTAAGTAGTTGCTAGTAGTAGAGCAATTCTGCAGGACGATGATGATATGAATGATATCTTATGTATGACAGGAGTTGCTTTTATTTTTCCATGGCAGAGTTGAATAAAGTAGACCGTGAAAAAGGGAAGAATTTTAAGACTCTCTAAATGCCACAGATAAAATGAGCTCTGACTTCTTTCTTCGTACCATCATCCATCTGAGATGAGACTTGGTAGAGAAGAATGGAGAAAAAATAGAAACACGTCTCTAATACAAAGAACATTCAACTGAATGAATGAATCTGCCTTTTATTTCCTATCTGCTTTAACCACAGAGCTCTCCAGTTCTCTACATAGTTCTCTAGATACATGAAGTGAGGCTGGAGAAAGTAGAAAAATCGGAATTCGTTTAGTTTCTTCACCTAACCAATTCGACAGTCCCATCCTAGTCTAATATCCCTAGGTGGACGAGCTACTTTTCTCAGCCATGCTCAACTATTTTTTTAAAGTAAAGAGTAAAGAATCCTTGATTCTCTATTCCACCTCGTTGGTTGCATTACATTACAGTTCTCTGTTATCCCAGTCCAACTTGAAGCTTCGTTTATACCTGCCCCTTTTTTCTTGTTTTTATTACATTTATCTGTGCTTACTTTTGCGTTTTTATGTGTATAGAAGGATGTGTTTTTGTACTGTAGAGGCAGCATAAAAAATTCCAACCAGTTTCACTTTTTCAGTTTAGTTTAGTTTAGTTTACTCTCCAAGAGAAAGAAAAGAAGAGGAGCAAGATTCGACAAAAGTAAAGTATGTAAGGGAAAAGGGACCAGAACTAGTTTGTGGTTTAAGGTTAGTTGACTTCAGTCGTGGAGGTTTTAGTTGAAAAAATAAAAATGCATGGAGACAAATAAATGACCAGGAGTAGTCTGTAGGTAGAAGTAGTTTGGAAACACAAAAAACCCGATCTTATCTTTCTTTTTTCTTATCAGCAGTTTTGTATCGTCGTCTTTAGGAAGGATCAACATGAGTTGAAAAAAAATAAAGCTCCAACATAATCCAACAGTCCGGCATATTATCTGGAGGAGTTCTCCTCTCATGTTCATCTTGTTCATCACTTACCTGGTTCATTTCCTTGAATTTTTCTCTTCTTTCTCACTCTCGGATTCTTACTTTTCCTCACATCTTCACAGCAAAAAATGGGTAAATCAGAAAGAATTACTTGGAAGAGCAGAAGTAATTTGGACAGTATGAAAGTAGGTGGGTGAGGAAGCAAAGAGAAACCAGGACATATGAATGAGTTGTAAGAACTAATACGACAGGTACTTGGTACTGGAAACTGGTACTGATGATACTGGTAAAGGTACTTTAATTGTTTATTTGTTCACAAAAAATAGTAAAGCAGAGAAAGTTTGTTTTTCTCTACTCGTATAATTCATATATAGTCCGTCCTACCTATTCCTAAAGACGTTTATCGTGGTAAAATGTAATGCGAGTCCTCTTTTATTTATATATTCAGCTAGTTTTGTTCCCAATTGAAGATTTCGAAAAAGGCAATATTTATGTTTGGAGGATCCAATGAAAGTAAACTGCTGTGGATGTGAGCGAGTTTCCTATTGAAAAAAAATTACAAAGAGTTAGAATAGCAGGGAAAAGTTCTTGACAGCAGGATGCTAAAGGGAAATCGAATGATCAAAGTGAAAAAAGGAAAAATTCGAAATTAAAATTGACAGCCTATATACACAGTTAGAGTCTATACTTTTTCTTTTCATAAAAGAAAGTAAAGTCGTTAGTCTAAATTTTGGAAATACAGCTAATTCTATTGGGACACTTTAAACTTCTTAGTGAAGCATTGAAGTTCGCTCGAAGCCTTTCAAAGTACTTGCTAAAATATTTTACTTTATCCTAAGACCTAACCTAAGCAGTAGTTTTTTTAATGTTCTGCATACGATGATATAGTAAGTTGTAGTAGTACTTTATCGTGGTGTACAGTATTTGTTGCCGTTGCCATTGAAGGATTCTTTTTTACTATAATTGCACAATGCAGTCAGTGTTCGTTATGTTCTTTGAGTCCCTTTCTCTGCTAATATTGTCTCGAGGGAATGCGCCTTTCTCATTAAAAATTGGTAAATTTCTCCCTGCAAAAGAATTCTTCGTAAACATTTGCTATCCTTAGATGCTTGCCTTTTCAGTCTGTGTAAAAGTGGAAAAGTAAATAAATTACTGAAATGAGCAGAAAACGGAGAAAAAAGGCATAGCATTCCAAGAGTTACGAGGACTAGACTTATTAACTTTGGGATTGATGTCCAGGAATATTTTAAGAAGTGGAATACTACTAGAGAAGTTCAATAAGAGTGAAAGGTTCAACCAGGTTGGCTAAAAGCCTAAGGAGATTTTTCATGAGACCGTCACAAGTTAAAAAGTATAACATTTTGGACTAATGATTTATATTCCGCTATCTGAAAATCAAATATTATCTTGTATGGAAACTGAGATTAAACAATATGCCACAAGATGAAGAGTTTGTGTGTATATCCTATGGCATATAAGTATGCAAATGAGCTTGCATAACTATTTGTAAATACATGAAAATGATGAGCTCCGATTAATGTCGTTATTATGGCTGTATGGGACTTAGAAAATCTTGTTAATTACCGGATGCCTGCCTACTCCTTTTGTCCTTTTGTATTTTTGTGGCCAAATAAACTTTCATTAAGAAGAATAAAAGTGTTCTTTCTCTTGGTACTTGTTAAATCTGCTTACTGGTCAATACAGTGTGACTAATTTGGGCTGTTCATAAATTCATATTTAAAAAAAAAATCGTTATCATGGCCCTCTAAACAGACTTGATATGACAAGATTCATCATTAAATTTATTTTTGAAGTTTCTATATTAACTTGATTGGAAGGAATTATATTTCGATTTGTTGCTGTATCTTGCCTTTCTGTAGATTTTTGTCATTCCACTCTTCTTTATTTGATGAACGGTATGTATTGAAGTAGATGTTGTGCTTCTTTCAAATAAAACACTTATTTATTCAACTTTCTTCTCTTCTCTGTCTCTCTTCATTATTTATGTTAGGAATAAGTTAACTGTAAATCTCATCTTCGAATTCTAGATACAGCATTTGATTGCCTTTTCTTTGTATGTCCAGATAGGTATAAAGATTGAAATGTCTTTTATAAAACTCTTAGGTTTGCTAGAAAACAGGTTAACAGCGCCTTTAGATTTCATCTTCCTACTATATAAATCCACTCCAATAATACAAATTCTTCAGAATTTGCTTACTAACGTGGAGAAATAAACCAACCAATGCGTAACCAAAATAAGTAGTATCCATACAAATAAAACCCAGTTCGAGTTTATTTTCCGGATGTTCGTTTGTGTGTGTGTGCGTGTGTACTAAAAGTATTAGTACTGATTCAACATTCAACCAATCCTTGCGTTTGTCAGTCTCCGGAATCATTGGTCTTTTTTCGTGCATCGTTTGCTTTTGACGTTGTCGTTGTTTATTGACACGTGTTGTATTAAGAGAACGTATAACCTCATTTTTAATTTAAAACCGGTTATTCATCTTTTCAGTAAGTCAATCTAACAGTTGCATGTGTTTGGCTGTGCACTGCATACAACACAACTTCAAAACAGTTGATAAATAAATCAGATGTACTTACAACTGCATTACATACTTAAACAAAGTTGATATGCAAATGCAGTTGACCTCTCAAGTCTCTTAAGTGCTTAATGCAATTTTAAATATATCTGATTTACTTATCAACTCTTCTCTGCTTCTGCTACAACTACCCACACACTATAGCGCACGTTCTGGAGGGCAAAACTCTGTCCAGCTAATCCCTATTCCATATTCTATATGGGCTTATCCTACGAGTACTTAAATAAAGAAGATTGGAATATGGCAAACAGCTTTCGAGCCATTATCATTATTCCTATTCCCTGGTACTTCTCATAAACCATAATACGGACGTATAATATTTAGAACTATTACTACTACAAACTGTTGACTCTATGTGGGCCATCACACAAAACTGATTGGAAAATAACGTTCGAAGATGAGTCTGCCTGCTGCAGCCACTGCCATACCACGACAAATGCTGGTAACATCCGTTCTCCATCCAATAAGCCAGAATATTTGCGGTTGAATAACGAATGAATCAAGTGCTTTTCCCATAGGAAAACGGAATCCAAATCAAGTATACTTATTTCTTCAACATGCACGGTTTCTATACCCTTATATTCGAAGAGTGAGGTTGTAAGAAGACATTATAGATATGGTAGACACCCTACGAATCTGTATTATTTGAGATGACTGGTTTGGTTTGTAGGTTGATTTTGGTTTCTATTACATGTCCGCATTAGTGGGAGGATGAGCCTATTTCTATTTCCAGATGTGGAGTTCTGAGGTATTTTTTTTTATCTCCAATGAGAAAGAGAAAGTGGTAGCAAAACTTACTTAAGTTGAATGTTTCAATATAATGCTAAATGTATGTATATTAGAGAAAACTAGAGTTATCTTACTTTTAGTAACTAGTACGTATAATATGTCTATGTTATGCATTCTATGCAATGTTTGGAATAAAATACTGAAGAGTTAAAAAATTACTTTACTCGAGACTACAAGAAAGGCTACATAAATTTGAATACATAATAGATATCTAGCATGCATGATACCTATATTTTTTACTTACTGTCAACTTTCAACTCACTTTTTATAAACATCGTTGCTAGTACAACTGCTTTGCCATCTCTACTTTCAGAGTGCATTGCTTTTACGGTGTATATTTAATGGTGTTATTATGTAATTGTAATACGAGTGAAGAAGATAAAATAGGCCTGCTGTGGAGAGTAATGACGATGTAACATATTTCCATGTAGATTATTAAGAATAGAGAGAGGTTCGTTAGCGGATTTGATAGTTTATACTCTTTTATAACCAATTCAAAGACTTTCTTCTAAATAGCTCATTTGATGAAAGAGCTACTTTGTCTTTAACCTTTGCTTGAAGCAGCTTGTCCTGACATTGTACTACTAATGGCAACGGCAAAACAAATTATCTGTGGCTGAAACATGAAGTAGAAGCGGTAGAAAGGTTCGGAAATGATTATTTCACAGAATATTTTTACTTTCATCTTTTCATAAGTACTAAGACACATCACAAAAAGTGCAAAACCTGAAGTAAAATTAACAGATAGGCCAACCATGGTTAGCAATATTAGAAAGGGATTGGTTAGACAGTCTGTGTACAACAGCCAGTATAGTGTACTTCTTGAACTTTCACTTAATTAGATTTAGTCTACACATAGTAGTTGATGTAGTGGATTACTGTATCTAGTTATCTAGTAAGGAGAGTATGTTTCAGGAACATTTAAGTATGTTTCCCTATTTAAGTCCTTCCACTTAATTGAATCGGTTCTTGTAAGGATTTTTTATTGAAATATCTTTACGGAGTGGTTTGGTCTTAGTTAAGATAAAACTATTCATTTTGTACTGAATAGCCTGCCACGCCATGCAATTGGGGTTGAAAGGTCTTGAAGCTTTGATAAAAATGAGCCCATTATATACTATTCCTAACGTTACAGTATGATGTGGCCAGGGACGGGGATCCATTAGAGTTTGTTGGATGGAAGTGGGCGCGCGAGAGTGTATGTATTCTGTAGTTGAGTTGAATCATAATAGATTGGTAAGTCTAAGTAGACCACTTCTTTACGCATCAGCTCAAAAAGGAAAGTCTATTCAAAGCCATTTGTTACTACTTCACTACACGCAATTCTGCTAACAGGAAGTCAAGTAGCCGTGGGGAAGTCTTACACGATAATCTATAGTAACAATAGTCAAAGTCGTTTAATGAAATTGAAGCTGACCAAGTAAGAAGGCCCCGCAGCTGCTGTACCTGGCTACAACTTATTATTGACGTACATAAAACTTCTTAAAACGTTCCGGGTTGCAATTTAATTTAAATCAGCCCAGTTTCTTAATTACCTATACCAGAATCTACTTTAGGCATAATCACAAAATTTTCAGTTGGTCGTAACTTTTAATATTGAATATTATAATTATCATTCATGAAAATACGGGGGATTGGTAACGAGGGAATTACTAATATAAAAGGCTTTGAACAGAAGGAAACTTTACCAAGAAACATTAGGGATAGTCTCACTAATACTTCGGCACCTCTCCCAGTTACTTTTTTGCCTCTACAGAAAGAAAGTGTGAAGAATCTCTAAAATTACAAATAACATTTATTCATCTGGGACTCATCCTTTATAGTGTTAGAGGAATTTTTAATAAGATTCAGAAAATAATGACTTTTGTACACATTTTCTCGCTAGACTCGATTCCTCTGCCATTTCTAGTTGTTTCTTCTTTCTTTCATCTGACAAGCTTAAAAAGGGATGCAAAACTGCGACTAGAATCTATCCGAAACCCATGCAGCCTTGCTAACTCAAAGCTTAACTGATTCTTTTCAACTGTGCACAAGTGTCTGCCTTGATTTACTGTTAGTGCTCCGTTCTGGCACAACAAACTTTTTCAAACTTGCACCCTTTCTTAGGTCGTAGTACAGATTTACAATTTAACTGTAGCAGGTCATCCATGTGTTTTAAAAGGAATTTGATAGGAGAAAAAGAGCAATTCACTATTAGCAGAAATTGCATCTACTATATATAGTTTGCTAAAAACGTGGAGTTAAAATTTGATCCACTGCTTTCCCCTCAAGACGTTATCTCTTGGCTGATTCACTATCTAGCTAAAGTAAGCTAAGGCAGGTTGGCAGATATGGGGTTTCAGAGCTTTTCTCTTGTCTGGTGAAAGATATAAATATAAATGAGGGAAACTTTCCCCAGAAATCAGATTCACTACGGTAGTTGGTAAAGTCAGCGAGCCTATCTGTTCTGGTGGTTCCTTATGAATCTCATTTCCCTCACGAACGATACATTTACCTCCATCCATGCATGAAAGAATAGAGCTGCCTACTTCTTTCTAGCACTCATCTCTGGCTGAATTCAAAAGAGAATTTATAGAAACCCTCTGCAACCAAACCTAAGACATGTGTGTGTCTAAGAAGGGGAAAGTTTTTACTAAGAACTGTCAAACGGAGGGAAGGAAACATTTCAGCATGATATCTAATTTCCTTTGATACACACACAGTCAGCTTGAAATGAAATTACCCTTTTGTAATAGAAATACATTGAGTGGTGGCAGCCACAGATATTTATTTTACCCAATTCCATTTGTCAGCCAAACCACACCATGCCCACTTTCCTGTCACATATATATGACTGAGTAATTTATGTATTGGACTATGTGGATGAATGACAGGCCATGGCTGGCAAATCCTTGTTTTTCTCAAATTAAATTCACTTCGGTTGCTTTTTATAGTTCAGTTCACATAGCCTGTTAGGTTTTAGCCGTTTTAGACGAAATGGACAAGACAGGCATTCATTTGTCTTACTTTAGGAGTAGGACATGGATCTAAAATAAATCCCTTGGTCGCCAACATTAAGGTGGGCTAGCCCGTGTCATACGACGCTATGTGTGTAATGTTCCTACCCAATAGTCCAGGTATATGCTTGTGTCTTCTTGTATTTTTATGGGACAACAAGAGTTAGAAACAATGGATATTGGTTGAAGGTTTTATACTAAGTTGGTCTATGTGTATTTACAATGTGTTATTTCTGTCTCTGATCATTTCAAAACTTCTATCATATTTTTCATGTCTGCTTTCACGATGAAATTTGTGATAAGAAAACATTAAAGAAAAATAAGCAAGGGGAAAGGCTCGTGAAGAAAGGTGGCTTGGACTTATTCCTTTCATGAAAAGTTCGTATTGATAAGCCAATTTTGGTTCTCAATTCTGAGCTAACTTGATAAAAAATTGGCTTAGTTAAACAGTAGCAAGTACTACTTCTTGATAATAAAAGTTTATTGCTGGAGTAGAGTCTGTATCGATATCGATTTAAGGAGAATTCACTGGCGGATTTTAAACAAAGAGCAAATCCTTAGATGCATTGGAAAAATTATTGTTGAACGAAATAGTTTTGAAGAGGCGGAGATTGGTTACCAATTTTAGTTTTTAGTTCGACTTGATGAGATAAGTTTCTCTCCTAACTATTGGAATTTGTATAGGTTGAAAAAGAGAAAGTTTCTTAAAATTTGATATTTTTGAGTAAATTTTGCGTATTGGTCCAATTTTTCCTGCCAAACTTCTTTCTGAATGATTAGTCTTGTCGTTCCTGCTTCATAGATATTGGTAAAAGTTCCATCCGGAATATCTTTATATATTAGTACGTTGATGTACTAAATTTTTTATTTAAAACTCTCTATGTATACAGTTTTCGGTTGATATATGATGGGATTTGTTACAAGTTTAGGTAGGTAAAATAATTCTCAGAACCCAAATTTTGAATATTTCAACAAAGCAGGAAAGACGAGAAGGTAACAGAATTTATTAAAGACAATATTTCAAAACCATGTGACGGAAAGTAATCAAAAGTTTTAGTAAGCAATATTTGGGAACGTTTTAAGGCTTTTAATGATGCACCCTACTGTATTCACAGATACCAGGTTTATCTTTTTTAAATATTTTTTAGAGTACATTTACTGAATGAATAGCGATCTCTTCGGCGCCTGCTACATATTTTATGACTCCAATTACTAAAAGTGTCTACATTTTGCATGTAAATATCAAGTACCGTATTTCCTTCACAATAAGCCGCGGCTTATGTTAAAAAATGATATTTTGAAAGCGTTTTTAACATTAAAAGATATTCTTATATAACATAGGAAGAATAGCATGCGGCTGAATTAACGAGGGCGGCCTATTGTCGCGGGAATGCGGTAATAAATCATGTGGTTAAAATTCATGAATGTATGTGTATTTCTTAGGTTTGCCTGAAAGTAATTGAACATCGCACAAGATCATCCATAATACATCTCCAATCACTTTCTGATAATCTACTGTACTAACATGGGAGAATCCTCAATTATCCTAACCAAGCTGAGCATGCCTTTTTCTCTGTTTATTAAAATGTAAATTATAAATTTTTTAATCAAAATCCTCTCCTCTGATCCGTTCCGCTTAAAAACACACACTCCACTTTCCCTTAGCATTGTTACCGAAACCAATGCAACAAACATGCCATACCTCTACATCAATACCACCAGTCGCTCTCATTGGTATGCGATAGCTACCTACCTTACTTATCCAACATTCCACCCAACCTCCTCCCTGCTATCCACCTTCCTCTAGTAACCACCTAATATCCACTATTCATAAGGAAAAGTGGAACTAATAATATTCCTACCTCTTCTAAACCTTCCCGATAAGTTAATGCGACAGGGGAGCCAGAGATATGGAAACGCACCAACATTACCATCAACCACCCAACTACTCCAAGTTCGATTCAGCCCGTTTCAATGGTGTTTTGTGTACAGCAGTATGTATTCATCCTAACCGTCGTCCTTTCTGATATTTCCAATGGTACTTTTGGAAGAGTTTTGCGATTTCTGGAGAAAGTGCTTTATCCACTAGCCTAGATAGCTTTCTCCTGACGTACAAGGAAAACCAAGGTTTTAGCCATTAGGTAGCCAGGTTACACGTTCCCATATTTCTCATCCCTATCCCTTTTCTTACATAGCCTCTCTAGTACAATCATTACTTCCAAACCAACCACTTTCTTCAACTCTTACATTACATCTGTGTACCCATTTCTTTCTTATCAGCCTTGCCTTTTGCTACTCGTGTAGTACTCTAAAGTAATGCTAGTTACTCCAGAAGGCCCAGCAGGAGTAGATCTTAGTGAGGTTGAAGTACTACGCGGTTATACAAGAGAAAGCATGAGTATCAGTACTATTTCTGGTAGGCTAGAAGAAGTAGTAGTGGTAGTAAGTAGTAGCAATAGATCCTTAGTCTCTTTTCGGATTTCTCCGGATGGGATGCGCAAAAGGGTCCATCCATCTAGCTCTAGTTCTAGTTCATCCCAATCTTTTTCACTTTCCCCACTCACACAGCCAGTCAGCCGTTCCAACTGATGACCAAAAAGTTCTCAGGCCTCCGCAAATCCCACGACTTTCTCCACCACTTTTTGAACTACTGCTACTACTACTTCTACACTACTTCCTACAACTACTGGTAGTAGTTGTGACACTGCTGTGTGTTAAAATCATCCAACCCTACCCGTTGGCCAACTCTACTTTCTTTCACTCGCTTTCTCCAAGGGTTAGAGCGGCTGCTTTACCACCGTAAGCTGGAAGTATACGGCTAGTCGCCAAGATTGATATACATTGCCTGCTGCTGTTGATCATCTGCTCACTAGTTAAAAAGGCAAGGCGGACTCGGTATTTCCAAATCCTAGAAAAATTTCCCTAAACCTGCTCTTCCCACTGGCTGGGTCATTTCATTTTCTGGAGCTGAAGGATTTTAAGTTTTATTTCCGTTACAATGATATTTTTATTTAGAGACGGGGTTTGAATTAAAGTCAGTTCTATTGGTCGTTTTAAAACTTGATAAAAAGGATATGGTTAATGGGAAAGAATGCTGTTGTAAAAGTGACTTGTATATACTGTGGCCGGTGCTAAGGACTGTGCGGCTGTGGAAGACCGTTCAAAGTGACTCTGATGGAACACTAATTAATCACTACTTTTAAGACTACTACTACTACTAGGAGGTACGTTGGTTACAAGAGAATTAATGAGTAATAGGTCAGCCTGCTTTCTCTAGAACTGCTTAGCGTCCACAATCATGTCCTTGGATCGAGTTTCCAGTTGATAGTAACGGCCTCCTTAGTATCAGTAAAGTAGGTTAGTAGTTATAGGTGCGTTTTATGTTGTAGAAAAAGTAGAGTAGTGTACACACAAATATAGTACCGTACCATTAACGTACTTCTCACTTATCGCTCTGTATTTTCCCTTGTGATTGTCTTTTATACATACGCTAGGAGTGGTAAAATTACGAGGTGGTCATGTCTTACTAATTTCATTTCAATCGGAGTAACATTTAATTATAAAAATGGCAAAGCAGTCTGCGGCTGCTGGTTCCTCGTCGGACCGAAATTGGCAAAGTGGAAGACCATCCTCAAGTGCTAGTGGCCTTTTACCACCGCTGAATTCACAAAATCCGCAACCTTCGTCCACGTCAATTGTTCCTGTTGGGAGTGGTGGAGGTCCGATTGGACACCATCGTCATCATCAGCAACAAAACCAATCTCATTCTCAAGGACATAACCATCCGCATCATTTGCATAATAATCCACAACATAATCATAATCAATTAGCAGTAACGCGTAAGAAAAGTCCCGGAGTTTGTGGAGGTCATCATCAGCCCCCAGCATCGTCCCAGCAACAACAACAAGGAAGAGATGATGTCATGTCCCCTCCGGGGATGAGTGGAGGGGATCGTGGGAGGACTGGAGGGCAGTCCCAGAGTAATATTCAAGACTCATCCCAAGGTCCTACTCTAATTCATCAACATGATTTAGAAACGCTGGAGTCATGTTCGAGAAATCCACTTTTGTGTCTCATCTGTAACAATGTCTACGACGACCCTAGGCTTCTCTCTTGCTATCATTCTTTCTGTGCCAAGTGTTTACCTGGGCGGATGGGAGACATCAAGCTCGTTTGTCCTCTTTGTGGGTAAGCTCTCGTGTTTTAATTTAATGCATTCAGCTTTAAGTTGACAGCTAGTAAGATTATCGTGTATTTACTGTAACACTATGTTATTAGTGTTTTGGTTTATCTCTCCTTCTTGTCAGTATGGCTTCATTTCATACTGACACAGATGTAAGCAACTATGAAGTACTTTAATTTAACTGCGTGATGAAAAATCACTAGTTAGAAAGCCAATTTGGTTGAGTCGCCCTTAGGGAACTCGTTGGTTACTTTATGGTTCGGTGTTAGTTTGGAAGGAAATGGGATAGGGTAAAAGTTACTTATTTTGGTTCTCTTTCACCATAGACTCCGTTATCTTTTCCAGGCCCGTACCGTATGCATCAAAGCAGGTAGGCTTGTGGCTTGACTGCTACAAACTGTTTTACATAATGCATATATATCCGCTATTTGACAACAAAATAAGAACTAACATTATGAGAGAAAGCATGTGTAGAACTAAGCTGCATTGAAAGGGTATGAGCTCAAAACTCATCTATAGTTCATTTTGATTCATTCCACTTATGGAGTCTCATGCTCCCGAATCTCATCTTGCTTCATCATCAATTTTTACTCACTTTCCATATTTCCAAAAAACAGATTCTGAACAGCCGAAGTCGACTAAACCCACGCGACATTATATACACAACGGATTCTGTTAAAATGGTAGGCTTTGCACAAATAACGGGAAATAACATGGCGTGAGTTAGTGTCATAAACCAACTAACCAAGTATTATTAGTCTACCTCAAAATCTCGCCTGCTTTATTATTACAGTAAACCAGAGTGTGACGAAATGTCACTACCTTATGGTTTGGTTTGTGCTATGACCATTATAATGCAATGACGTGATCATTTGGTCTTAGTTAGTCTTCGTAGATAATAATAACTAGACTAGAAAAACGAGACTTAATCAAAATCACGGAATCTCATCTGAACTCGCAAGGTACAATGATTTACGGCTACCTTAAATCTTATCAGGGAGAGATCCGTGAAGTTTAAGTAACAATATTCGTGTCTTCTGTCACCTTCAATTCTGAATTAAAATAGCACAAGGATCAAACCCTTAACTGAGAATGTCTACAATCCTCCCTTAATCTAGGTATACATATTTTGTCTTATAAGCAGTTGACAGTAGAGATGAATGAAGTAAGTAATAAGCTGCAAAGATTTCAAGAGATGCATGAGATCCATGAAGAACCTTTGACATTTCATTTGCTTATAGGCTTGTCTTGGTATTTGCCAACCCTTTTGCTCAGCCTTATTGGAAACTTTGTATTAGTTCCGCTGGAAGGATGTTGTAGCTACATAACCTCAGTAAAATATATGCTTTATGTTGGTTCTTTTTGGAGCATGCCTATTCAACTATTAAACTCTGTATATAGCTTATGTCTTGAACTTAGCATTTCAAAATGATGAATATGCAAAGACGTGTTATTAGGATGAGGATGACTCAGCTACTCTCTTCTCCAGGAGAGTTAGGGAAACGCGCATTTCTCCACTTATCAACGCACAACTCTGATTTTCTCTGCTGGTATCAATTATTTTGCGTATTATGTTTATAAATACTAAAGTGTAGACGTTTTAGTACAATATTATGATGATCCGGGCATTTGTAGGTAGTAGATTCAGGCATACTTATTTATAAGGGAAGTCATTTGGAATAAGGTAAAATTAGATTAGGTAAAAGAAGGCTTTGCACACATGTAAGCTAAGTAGAAGTAAAGTACATCAAAGATAAATCTGTAAAGACAGTCTTTCTTTCAATCTGTATTAACTGTGCACAGTAAAAGGTAAGATATTCACGTTCAAAGCTTAAAATCAATAGTGTATGTATTCAATCGCTATCTATATTTACAAATGCTGCAGTGCAGCATGGAGAAACTATTCCCACGCCAGTCTTATTAACCAGTTATTTCCAAGACTGATTTGGTAAGTGAACAGAGATGGATTAGAAGTGTACTGCTCATAGAATATATTGTACTACTTTTGCCATTTCTCGTGCCTATCTCTAATTTTGAGAAGAAGGAGATAGCGAACGATGAATACAGGAAGGAGCCAACTCCTTTACAACTTTTGTTAAAGACGAAGATTTGACAATCCTCTTTTAATCTTAATTCAACAATGAAACGAGAGTGAGAACCTTCCGTCTCAATCTGAATTAATACCTTGAGTTGAGTTGAGAGTTGAATAATTTTCATCTTCTGAGCAGCTCGTCTTACAAGTTCTGCTAGTAATAATAAGTTAGTACTGTACTATATAGTGAGGATTATCGTAGCAAGTAGATCGTAGAGTTAGTTTGGTTTGTGGGTTTATCTTGCCTCGCGTAGTAGTAAAACCTTCTACATTGTGAAGATAAAGTACAAGAAGTTTGAAATTGGACCATGGATGATTTTGACATTCTCGTTACGGACTAATAGGAATATTAACATGCACATCTCGTCAAGTATTTTTAGTAAACTCTCGTTTTTATAAACTCTTCACGACTCAAATCAATTCATCCTCACGCCCATTCACGTTCCATTTCTATAGTTTGCTCAGTCTGTATTCAGTTGCAAGAATTAGGAATTACAGATTTGCATTTATCTCCAGAGAGAATCCCAGTTTGAGTTGAGATATGCTATGCACCTTTAGGCCAGAAATCTTAATAATGATTGCAATTTCTTTTTTACTTCCTTTCCAGATATCAAGTCATATTTAAATTCTTGTTTGCCAGGGACAGAACATAAATTTCTCGAAGGACCTGCGATGAGAAAAATAAATGGGTAGAGTAGTCAATTACCTACTTTAAAGTCAATTTGTAATTTTGCAATCCGATTTTTGACTTTGCGGGCAGTGCAGGAATGCATTATTATTTAGGTATCTGCTTAGGCAACCATAATTCGAATTCAATATCGAGTTGCTTGGATATTTGCTCAGCACTGTCTGAGCAAATTTCCAAGCTGCAAAGCAAACTGACTTCTCATTGTAAATTGTCAGTATTTCTCGTGTTTATTTCATAAAATTGCTATTCCGTTATTTGTTTTACGAAATGAGAGAGCTGAAGTGTACCTCGCTCAGACAATATATGACAGAAAAAAATCACAGCCTTTTTACCTCACCGCGTTCGAAACCTTACCTTTAAAGACTTCCACCACCAATGATAGAAATTGGACCTTAGACTCACCCTAAATTTGAGACACTATTTTAGTTTTAAGAAATATTTTACATTTCATCCTTTTTATCTGTAGAAGAAGCAAAAATTACCCTAATCCCTCGCCTATTTATTTTTGGGATTTTGTTTAATAGTTGTCAATATTGAAAGTAATTATTTTCGAATCTTGAAAGTTTTACAGCCCATGGGGGTCAAAAATGCTCAAGTAGTCAAAACCCTGAAAAACTACTTATACACATGCAACAGTAAAATATTGTAAGTTATAAAGACTAAAGTAGTGGAAGGAAATGGGTGTAAGGGGATTTGCCCCCACCACCACCTTTTCAGAAAGCACTAGAAAGTAAGGCTTAGACAGGCTCGACTAGCTGCATTAAGGAGGTTATTTAGATAAAAGAATTTAATACTATCGTGGAAATTTCATGCTGAATAGTTTATTTTAATACACTTGTCTGTTGTATAGGAATGTGTATTTTAATGTCCCCTGCCGTATTTCCGGTTTTAATTCCCATTCCCACTACAAATAATCCTATGAAAGCAATGCTTGCATGGGGAATTTATTTTCGTTTAGTATTTCACTAAACTTCTTAATAAAAATTTAGTAGCCCCTCTCGAATAGTGTCCTTCTTAAAAAGGCCAAATTAGTATTTTATACCAACTGTTTTTTTACGCAATTAAATCGCACATTAGTATTGATTTCAAACAATATAGTGGCAGTTCCTCAATACCTTAATTTTAATTTTAAACCGCATGCTGATGAAGGACTTTTTATGAACGCTGTACTATTAAATACACTAAAATGTTTCGTTTTTTGCACTTGTGTATCCTTTTCTATCTTATGTATCAATCCTTCCCTGTTATTAAATTAAATAAAGATTTATTATCTATCTTAGTAAGAAGTTAGATTTGCTGGCTGGGCAGCAGTTCTGCCACGAGTTTTCCAACCACACTAACTGTATCAATAGCATTTAACCAGTTTACGTGTAAGTTTTGCTGCATGTTTTTCAAACATATTGTAAAGGAGAACGCAGGATTTTAACCCCTGAATTCCGTCTGGACAGATGTGATTTGAATAATAATAGAGCTGGTAAGATTTGCCTAACTTCTGTCCTGTCGTCCAGAAGAACTCCTACTAATATCATGCTACGGATTCATGCCTCCGTTGGCAATTTATCATCCATTATATTCTATCCAATGATGTCCTCCCACTTTGTACTTCATGCCCTACTAGATTATCCCTCACATCCACTACTCTAAAACTATTTGGTTTTATAACATCCAACTCCTGCCAAGAAAGGCATAGCTAAGAAGATAGCATTATATCATAACAGTTAACCAGCTCTCATAAATGTAGCCGGGCCGCTAGTAAAATATAACAGTTACTTTCTCCAGGTATGATGGTTATGTATCTTTTATGCATCTGCTATGTCTTTTCTTAAACGCTCAGAGTATAGCTTCGTATTTTTTAAGCCCAATAATTGTATAATATAATATTTCATTTTTCTGCGATACAATTCGAAATTATTATGATTACAAATGTTAGCCACAAACAAACGCTAACGTCCACAAACGTTAGTCACAAACGCATGTGATATTAATAGCATTGCAAAATTTTTATTGAGTAAGAGTTAGACCAAGGCTAGGCAAGTGGAAGTCTTTATGGACGCTCGCAGCAGTCGTTTACTCATGTATGCCCTTGGAAAAAATGCAATAGAAGAGCAGTAAACTAAGTTTTTAATGCTTTCTTCAGTCAGTTTTAAGAATTTCTAGATAATCGCCTTACTTTAGTGTTATTTCTAAGTCTCTCACAAAGGGTAAGTCAAAGTTACTTATTACCCTTGGTTCATGACTCAGCAGTAAAGCTTTCATTTAGGATGAAATCTGATTATATTCTGTTGAGGTAAATAATTTCCAGGTTAGCTATATTATGTCTTGCGTTAAGACTCTTATAGGTATTCTCTTTGCAACTATCAAGCCCAATAAAATCTTTTTCAACCAAGCAATCCTGCCCCTCCTAGGCCCTTGGCCTTTTAAGTACCACGAGCGAGCTGCAGATGAAAGTTTATGACTAACTAAATTTTATTTCGGTCCTTAAAAGACTGTTTATTGCCTCCACCTCAACCGAAGTTCGGATTTTATTGTACATTTTATTTATAACAGATATTTATTACAGTTAAACAGGAAACGCCAAAACTATACTTGCTATACAGAGATATATTTCCCCCCGATTTATTATAAAAAGCATGTCAAAAACTATAACATTGATTTATTCATACATGTCGACCATTGTACAATTTTTGTCATTCTATAGATCAAGTTGGAGAAAGAAAGGCTTATGTAGAAAAATGAAAACTGGGAAAGGGACAGCTTGTACTTTTAAAAGTGAAAGATGATTTTGTCATCTTTTGAGCAGCAGGAGCCTCACGAAAGTCTTCTTTGAGTACAGTCGTACTTTTACTACTGTGTCTACTGTTATCATCCTCATATGCTAATATTGACTTAGATAAACCCATACTAAGTATTAGCATAATGCTTTACTGTTGTGTGTTTCCTTTAACTGGTCTCTATTGCGCTATTTCAAATTTTCTAGTTCAGATTATGGTTTATTTTACAAGCCCGTTGGTGCTACTCTGTCGTTGATAAAAGACTCTGGTGCTCCCATTCCGAATCTTTCTTTTTTTATGCATATCTTTATCTGTAAGTAAACACGAGCTTGGATAGTTAGGCCGTCTTGAAAGAAGCTTTCCCTTGTAAATAGTCCTTTCATAGTTTGTAGTTATTTCCCATTACAATGTCAGTCAGCCCTTTCATTAACTCGACCACCCGGCCGATCTAATTTATGTTTCTTGCTTTCCGTCAACCAAAGTAGTGTCTTGGTCCTCAGTTATCACTGTCAAGGGGGCCTAATCACTATTACTTACATGGTTGCTCCGGGTACGAAACGAAACCAAACCCACTTTATACCAGGAAGAGGAAACACTGAAAGCCTGATTACTTTTCTCATGATTCGCTTTCACTGGGCAAGTTTAGATAATTAAGGTTGTACAAGAAACTAGGGGTATACGGGATAACCTAGGGATTTAAATTTTTAAATTTAGGGAATTCCCATTCATTCATTTCAATTATGCTTACTTTGACGATGTAATAAATAATAAATCATCAAAAATAGAGAGGGATGTAAGAAATGTTAAACTCCATATCTTGGGCCAGAACAAAATGTGAGTTCATCTACAGTTTCCACTAATTCGTGTAGAATAATGATTAAAAGCGGATTGACTCTATTCTAATGTGACGTCAAGAAAACAGATAATAATATAATTATCGCTATCCGTTTCGGTATTATATGATTAATTATCAGTAACATAACAAAGCAACCAGATAAAACTAGAAACCTTAGCACTAATCATCCAGTCTACTCTAAAAAAAATAGTTAATTTTCTAAGACTTTCTAAAGGACTGCTGATTGATGATTGTCAATATTCACGTCGCTTTCCATCTTTCATAATATTTTATAATTGCTCCAAGAAACCCAGCTTTATAAATTACTAGATATGTACGCTACCTACAAGCTTTAAAATGTACTCTGGGTTTTCTACCCAATCCTTTCCCATTGCTTTTACAATACAAAACCACCCTTCTACGGAAATACATGCGAATAATAAACTGTATAAGATGTTTTTAGCAAGGTACAAAATATCTAATACTATCCTACGAGGACCCGCTGCTGGTTCGAATCATGACCCAATCTTTGTTTAAATAATTGATGGCCGTTTATGACGTCCGGCGAGAAGCCTACCTCCCCGCTACTGGTAGCGACCGTGCCCTTTTATTCCTACCCTTTTTTCTTGGAAACTGTATATATACTTCTACTCAATCCCTTACCTTGGCTTGGAAGCCTCTCTGCATTGTTAAAGGCACTCTGTATTAATCGTGGTTTATCGGTGGGGTAGTATCTAATGATATAAAGGGTACCATAAGCTGAAGCTCTCATGTCCCACCAGGCCACATGCTAACATCCTTATTAGCATGGCATAGCATGCGTAAATTACTCCTCCCCCGGAATAACTCTAATATGCTGAATAATTCTACCACTCTGTAGCAACCCCACTTATATAATTCTACCTTTCCGTAGACACACCCCTAATCTTATTTCCCTACTCCAACTCCGCTTATCTATTCTACTACTCGGTAGCCACCCAACTATTCTTACTTCCCCACTCCGACTCCGCTTATTTAATTCTG